>JASDQU010735402.1:224392-249830 GCA_032191745.1 Picea mariana
AGTGGCCATCCTGGAGGTAAGTGCCATTTCTTGACTAGAACAGTTTCAATCATATCAAATACCGGCATGGCATATATCTGCAAAGTGCACACAGAAAGATTTCAAGTATTAGGTAGCATGATTATACAAGTTGAGTTTGTTAAGGGTGGTTTGGATGCAATAGGATGCAGGAATCTAATATGAATATGAATTTAGCGATTTGACTGATAAAGTTTACAGAGTTATACATACTCTACTTTTCTATCTTCTTATAAATCTAAACTTGTAAACACATGTTCTTAATCATTAGAACCACTCAAACTATATACACATATATTCTTAATTACTGTTTCTATTAAATAAACAAAACTTACACAAATAAAATAACTGAGATCTAAAGGTTTAAAAATATACTTGATAACTTCCAATGACATGGACAACCACCATAAGATTTGCCATTGCAATAAGCCATCTGGGCTTGCCGAGTGTGATAAGCACATTGTCTCCGACGGTTTGTCCAAAGGCCCAATAGCCAACTAATGCAGCAGGAAAGTAACAGATAGCAACTACTATATATGCCACAACTACACCCCTCCACATTGGGATCTTCGATGGCTTCTCAGGAGTCGTAGGAATGGTAGCTTGAATTTCCAGAACCACGTTGTGTCCAGCATATGCAAATGCGATCTGTCCCAGTGCGTTGAACACACCGAAGACATTGTTAGCTACGGTGGTATCCCTATAATCATAGGATACATCAGGTTCGCGACCATTATGAGCAGAAGCTCCCCAAGCAATAGTGGAATAGCTGCACAAAGCAACAACACCCACATTTCAATCAATTAACAGGGTGCCAAAGGGTTGAGTAGAATAAGTGAAAAGGAATGTTAACATAGGTTCATCTTATATGTGTGTGTATGAATACAGATATATAAGAAACACATGGAAGTAACAAACATCTTCCCTACTCCAGCTGTAAACTACCTCCACCTCTCCTTTCTTTTCTGTGGGATGTGTTGTGTATATGAATATAGATATATAAAAACACAAACTGAAGTCCCTCTACTCAGGCTGTAGATCACGTTTGCTTTTCTTTCTCTTCTGTGAGATATATTGTGCAGATGTGTGTGATAATAAACATGAGTAATAAAACAGAGTAATCAACAGTTGAATATACCATATTTGGGGTTATGTAAAATCTCCTCTCTTGTGTCTAAGTTTGGAAGATCTGGCCCTTGGGAACACATAGCACACAACATACTATTATCCTTATAGTAGCCCTCTTATTAGTTATGGGTTTAATGTGTACTCTAAACACACAAAAGTAGAGATTAAAAAACACAGAAGTAAGGTTTAATATGTGATCTAAAAACCTGTGTCGTCAAACTCAGCCAAGACTCACTGTTGTCAAACTCGGCCAAGACTCATGAGTCTAGCCGTGTATTGCCAAGTCATCACTGGGCCAAGTACTTGCTTGAGACTCGCCAGAGTGAGGAGTTTTAGATTCAGACTCGCGAGTCCGACTCAGTGACCAGGAAGACACCCACACTTGCCATTTGACTCGTCAAACTTGTTTTGGAAGTAGTTTTAAGAGGGAAATGAAGTGTTTGAGAGCGTAGAAGCCATTATTAAGACATTTCTCCCTTCATTCTTTTTCATTCTATATATTTTCCAGAGCCATTTCATCTTTAGAAGAGTGCTGTCAGCCTATATATTTTCCAGAGCCATTTCATCTTTATAAGAGTGCAGTCAGCCTACAGGCCTGTAGGCTGTAGCTGGCATTACAACCCACAGGCTTGTAGGCTGACATCTCAGCCTACAGGTATAAAAAAAAACTAAAATTTTAAATAATGCTGAGTTTTTCCTGAGTGGCGAGTCTTGCTGAGTCCCAGGCCAGCCAAGTCTTTAACAACTCCAAATCTGACAACTTTGATAAAAACACAGAAATAAGGTTTAATATGCGATCTAAAAACACAAAAGTAAGGATACAAGTCTAACAACTTCGATAAAAACACAGAAGTAAGGTTTAATATGTGATTTAAAAGCACATAAGTAAGATTAAAAAAACAGACAGAGGTAAGGTTTGATATGTGTGATCTAAACACACAGAAGTAAGGATACGAAGTTCTTAATTCCTGCATCAGCCCAATCAGAGAACAAGGCTCTGTAGACCATCTTGCTTCCTCTTTAGGCAATAACTTAATTACTGCACAGTGATCAGAGAGCAGGGCTCTGTAGGGCATCTTGCTTTCTCTTTAGCCAATAACTTAATTTCTTCCTGCACAGTCAAATCAGAGAACACGACTTTGTATACCATCTTGTTTTCTCTTCAGGCAATAGCTTAACTCATGCACAGTCAAATCAGAGAACAAGGCTCTGTAGACAATGTTGCTTTCTCTTTAGGTTTTAGGCAATAAACTGATTCTATACCCGAAGATTAAGGTTTTATATAGTAAGTTATTATTTCCTGCATAATCATATCAGAGAACAAGGCTCAAAAACTAGTTTAACTTATATTCAAAGTGTGTCCTAATCTATACCTGAGGATTGAGGATTTATATAGTAGAGAGAAAATTCATAAGACAAGGTAATTGAGAATGAGAATAAGGATACGAGGTTTCTATTTCCTGCACACTCATATCGGAGAACAAGGCTCTAAAAATGGACCAACTTGCATTCAAAATTAAAAATGGATTAACTTGCATTCAAAATTTATTCTATTCTACTCTGGTAGTTTTTTTTCTAACGAAATTCTTTAGGAATTTTTTTGACTACTTCCCTATGATCCTCTAATCCATGAATACTTCCCTATGATCCTATAATCCATGAATGGTAAACATTATAAACCATAAATCCAACGATATCAGCAATATAGCTAGTCAAAAACATGATCCGAAAACCATATATTACATTAATATATATTATAAACTTTAAAAAAAAAGTAAGATTAAAACAAACCCCACATATTACATTAATATATATTATAAAGTTAAAAAAAAGTAAGATTAAAACAAACCCGAAACTATAACGTAATACAACCATCTACAGCACTAAATAAACTTAAACTTACCTTAGAGACATGACTGCTGCTGCAAGTGAAATCCCTGCGATTGAATTGAAATTTGGCAACTGGGCCAGGAAGAAATGAACGGACCCAAAGATGACTATCCAATAAGACTGTCTGATCTTTTTGCAAGAGGGGCAAACTATATCATGAAACTTCATGAGTGATTTGCCACCTGTGACCATGTAAACTATATCCACACCCACTTCCACTATCAATTGTTGTGGAACAATAATCCATAGACCCAGTTTCTCCCCAAATGCATGTTGCCCAAGCTCATGATACCGATCAAAGCGCTTCCCTGGAATCATTTCATGCATCTCCACCATCTGCCAGAGTGTGTATAAAGTAATTACCCATGAAAGCACCAGAACTGTCACACCTGGTCCCCTGAACATCAAACACAAAAATGACAACCATTAACAATTATCACATATGAAGATTACCCTGAACATCAAACACAAAAATGACAACCATCAACAATTATCACATATGAAGATTATTAGTATGAGCATAGATGCATCTTAACCCTGTTTTATTAAGAGAAAATAAAGATTAAAAATAACAAGAAGTGACAAGCTCATTCCAGGTTAATATTATGCTCTATATAGGGATTTTGTTATGTGAGTAAGGGTGTTAGGGATTTTCTTATGTGAGTAAGGGTGTTACAGGAAGACAAGGCACACATAAAGCACATCTCAACCTGCCTGCGCTGTAGAGTCCCCTCCCTTGGCTGTACCCAATTAATATATGCATATGCATAGTTGTCTGTACACAGAAGAATTGTGTGTATATACATACATACCAAAGTTTATGCATACACCCAGATCTTAAAGGCACAAGAGATATGATAGGTCAAAATTGAACTTACCATCCTAGCCATGTCATTGCAGAAGGCAAGCTGAGGACTCCAGCACCGACCATTGCAGTGACATTGTGGAATGATGAATACCACCATTTTCCATTACGAGAAGCTGTTACAGGAAGCCAATCATCTGGGTTTTCCTTTTCCTCGGTGGCTCTATTCGTCTGCAGGGAAAAACCAATAGAAAACCATAGGATTCATTTATAAAAAAAAATATTTCGCCGAATAATCAAGAAAGCATTTGGTTAATTTTGTCAAATGGAAGGATTTTAAATATCCTGCTTTCAAACTACACAAGCTAGACTTAGTTCTTCGCTAGTTTCATGTCATCGGGTTCTTTGTTTGACTTCCCTGAATTAAGCTGAGCGTGTCCACAAGCTTACTAGAAGTACTATCCATAAATGTGAAGAAGCAAAGTTCAAATTTCTATAAACTTCTCCTCAACCAAAATCACTTCGAATTTCCATGATTGTCCTGAACGAGAATGACTGACCATAACGATGACATGGATTTTATTCCAGGCTAGGAACGAAAATGTGTACAAAAATGACAAAAGACTACCACAGATTGGTGCACGCCAATTTAAGGCATTTTGAAGAACGAATTTGACAGAACAATCCAAGAAACAACACATAAAAATGCAAGCAGAGATTTGCATGATGATGAATATAGTTAACGGCACAGAAAATAAAAGCATAGATCCTATTTTGACGCTACAATCTTGACAAAAAGCAAACAGGAGAAAAGCTGAAGCAATAATAACAGGAGAAACGCTGAAGCAATAATATTAGAGGCGATTGAAAACTGTAACGAGCTGGATCCTTTTGACCTCTATGCATGGCAATTAAACAATGGGCATGGAAAAACTTGCCTCTCTATCTCTCCTGCTTGCCATTTTAAAGATTGCAGAGCTTCTTATCAACCCTAGATCAGGATTATCAGAAGCTTCTAATCAACTATGACACTCCAAGAATGATGAGAAACTGAACTTCTGCCAGAATCTCAATCCCTCAGAGAATCTTTGCGAATGTGATCGAGAGAATGGTGAAATTCTCCCCTCCCGAATCCCCAAGATATTGATGAATTCAGATACGTAACAGCTAGCAATATCTGTCACAAAAAACAATTAATGGTGTAGATTGGACGACGAACTGATTCAACGGATATTCAACAAGAATTTGACACTTGAATGCCCCATATGAATTATTAGATCACGGGATCCCGTCATTACAGGTCGTCGGACTCTAATCCAGAGCGAGTGGTTGATCGAGTATATTCGAACGTTGAATTTCAAAAATAGTTGTACTTTTTGCTTTAGTTTACTTTAGACATTTTGACTTAAAAAGTAGGATTTATGGAAATATGGGTAAAATAGTTGTACTTTTTGTTTTAGTTAACATTTTGACTTAGATGCATGTTACCGGGAATAGAAATAGCTTTCATAATGAGTTGGGTGCATTTTGTATATATATTTTTAATTTTGAAAGAGATATTTTGATTCTTTTGTTGTTTAGTAGCATCAATGTAGTAAGTTTGTCAACATATTTTTAATTTTGAAAGAGATATTTTGATTCTTTTGTTGTTTAGTAGCATCAATGTAGTAAGTTTGTCAACATTGTGGGGATTTTTTTAATGGTAATGTCTAATTTTAATTACTCTATAATAATTATGTTATTGGTTTCACAATAGTCTTCACAACCATTAAACTACATTTCAATATATTATTTTCATACAATAATTATGTTATTGGTTTGACAACAGTCTTCACAACTAATTAAACTACATTTTAATATATTATTTTTTTCTTATTTTTATGAATGTTTATAAATGATATAAATAATTTGTGAAATGTGGTCTTCACAACCATTAAACTACATTTCAATATATTATTTTCATACAATAATTATGTTATTGGTTTGACAACAGTCTTCACAACTAATTAAACTACATTTTAATATATTATTTTTTTCTTATTTTTATGAATGTTTATAAATGATATAAATAATTTGTGAAATGTGTGAGATTAGTAAAGTAGATAGTGAATGTTTATTATTTTTTTCTAAGAATTTTTGGTGTTAGTGCCCATATTTACATTTTAGGTAGTAAAGCTCTAACACACAAGTGCAACTTTGAGGGGATTAAGAGGGGTTCTCCATTATCACCATGACAATGCTCTCTCTCACTTTAGATTGGCTCTCTTCTCGCACAATGGCGTATCCTTGGAATATGATCATTAAAGCTATGTAATATGTATCCTATCTAATTTGGGAAAATTGAGTCAATAAAGGAAACCAAGAGGGTTGAAAAGAAAATGATGAATGTGGTATGTAAGAAGTGTTGTCATAACACAAGGTCCCACCTATGAATGCCAAATAAGATTGCTAGAAATAAATGTTTGTAGGCCCTTACAAAGGTGCTCTACTTATGCATATTCTTAACACATAAACGGTAATCTTACTACAAGTGCGAAAACATCATGCAACCTTTTAAGAAACAACATTACATAAGCGATTCAACTAGAGAGTAAAAACACCAAAAAATTCTAACCTTTTTCTCCAATGACATAACTACCCTATTATGGATCCCTTATTGCAACTAAATTATTGATGTAATTTCCAACAATATATATTCATCAATATGGGAGAAAATGGAAGCCACAATCACATGGAAACTCTTACAATCACATTCACCTTCGCAAGATACTCATCTAAGCTCTAAAGATATATTCTTCATTAATCCAACCATAATCAACAATGGAGAGAGCAAATCCTTGTATAGATTTTAATTCAATCTCCTTTACAATAAAATATTAATTAGTGGCTTCTAGATCCACTTTATTCTCCAAGAAAATACTAGACACATACTAAATTATTCTGTAATGGGATATTGAAGACAAAAACGTCCAACACAATAATAACATAGTGCAATAATGATGAAGGGGATGCCATATGTCTCTCTCTCAAGAAAAACACCTCCTTGAATGGGGCATCTTTGACCAAGAAAATGTCATTTGTCCTCTTCTCCTTTGGAACATCCTTCAAATATGATCCTTGACAAATAACTCCAATAAAATATTAATAAATGTCAAGTCAAAGGATGTGGAGCACTCTCCAAGAGAACAAGTTATTCCTCCTTGGATTTAGGGGTCGGCCACAACAATAAAACAATCCTCCAAAAGTTGAGTGCCCTACATAGATGTGAAAAGTAGTTGTGCCATCATCGATAAATGTGCCAAGATGCCAAATAGGTGAGTGCTCCACTAGATCAAGGATTCAACCATCTAGAAATAATACAAATATGCCAAAAATAGCCCCAAAAGCTAGGAAACTCCTTCCAATGAGTCAACAAACCCTCAAAGAATGGAAAACATGGATATATGTGTAATTGATGATCCTAGGTTTTGACAACAACCTCTTCCATGGTGGAGTGATTTTGATATGTGTGCCAATAACATTGATCCATGTGCAAATAATCGACTCTTCTCAATCCAAGGACCAAAAAAGTGGGATGACCTAGGAGAATGTGCATAGCACCTAGATCAATGCACATAATCACTCATAACAACACCAAAATAAGGAAATGAGTTGGAGCTAGATAAATGTGCATCCAAGGTAATAATAAAATAATACAAATCTTGCACCACCATGTGAAGCCATGTCGTAAAAGAGGAAGTTGACCTAATAGAGTGTGCCAATGTATGAGGGTTTGACCATATATAACCAAAAAATGCCACCAAAGAATGAGGGAACTCAAGGAAAAGGTGAATATCTAATCGAAAACATCATGCAACCTTTTAAGAAATGACATTACATAAGCGATTCAACTAGAGAGTAAAAACACCAAAAATTTCTAACCTTTTTCTCCAATGACATAACTACCCTATTATGGATCCCTTATTGCCGCTGAATTATTGATGTAATTTCCAGCAATATATATTCATCAATATGGGAGAAAATGGAAGCCACAATTACATGGAAACGTTTACAATCACATTCACCTTCGTAAGTTACTCAACTAAGCTCTAAAGATATATTATTCATTAATTCAACCATAATCAACAATGGAGAGAGAAAAACCTTATATAGATTTTAATTCAATCTCCTTTACAATAAAATATTAATTAGGGGTAAAATCATGAAGGTGGGTAACACTTTTGTGAGAATCAGGTCTCCAAAATTCCTAGAGACCTTTTTTCAGCCGAACTAATACTTCTTTCGACCGAAAGTCTTATTTTTTAGGCCGAATCTTTGGACGTCAAATCGAATGGTACCGTGATGATGCCCTCGATTTACGTGTACAATATTATTCGAACATATTTTTTTCATCCGGTAACATCTTTTCGGTCGAAAGATATTTTGGCCGAAAGATTTGTTCGACCAAAAACTTACTAGTGGGACATATTTATTCATTCGGTAACATCCTTTAGGACGAAAGATTGTTCGACCGAAACATATTTCGATCGAAAGGTTGTTTCGTCCTAAAGCAACTTTTGATCGAAAAATGTTTTATATATTTCCCGCACATAGGTCAATCCATCCTTTTCGAACTGCTGATAGTTTGGTGCATGAGAGCTTGGTCGCCGCTGGTGGTCGTTGTTGGTTGAACTGCTGATAGTTTGGTACATGAGAGCTGGGTCCCTGTTGGTGCATGAGAGCTTAGTCACTGTTGGTCGCAGTCGCTGAAAGTCTGGTGCAATAGTCTATAATTCTGGAGCAGACATTTTTCCGTTTTATAAATTATTGTAATTAGCCTAAATCATTGTAAATTAGCGTAAATGTCACAGTTTTCTGTAAATGTCATTGTTTTATAAATTAGCCTAATTCAAGGTATCATAAATTAGCCATGAGTTAGGCTTTTTTTCCCACATTAATTCACTATTCTTTATTTAGATCTTTGGCGGCCATGTAATTCTCTAATCTACAAACTAAGATTCTATTTCTTAATTCCGTTAAATTAAAGTAAAAAGTCAAAGTCAAGCAACTTGCATCGTATACAAGGTAACTATCAAGCCTAAACCAGAGAACCAAGAAGCCATATCCCGAATCCAACCTGAGCTTAATTCACTATGCTTAAAAAGCACAATGAATTAGTGAATTAAGCACAATGAATTTACTGTGTTGTATATAATATACTCTTTTCTAATTCATTGTGCTTAAAAAGCATAGTGAATTCAAATTTTGCATGTAAATCTATTTTTCAAAGATTGATGTAAATCTAGTGTGCATGGAAAAGAGATTGATGTATCCTTGTTTCCCAAAACCAATCTCACAAGTTAGCATCAAATACAAATTAATTATAAGTGTGTGGTTTATCAATAATCTGATTCGTGCAAAGAGAAACTAGATACCATGAATATTGAAATTCTTCAAACCAATAGAAATTTGTCATTAGAGTTTAAGAAGTGTTGATTTTTAGGTGAAATATTAACCATGCATATGAAAGTGAAGAGATTAGTTCTCCATAAAACAACGAGTGTTTACCCATTCAAAATAGTGCTAAAAATGAGTTACTATTAAACAAGATCAGATTCTTATTTACTTCACCTATTTATACATCTAAATATAAGAATATACCATTAGATTTCATATAGGATAATATACCATTGTCAGTTTTTCCAACTTTAATATGAATCGTTTTAATTCAAAGTGCAAATATATTATACTCTAGTATGTTTATATTATATTTATTCCAAATGATTTAAATATTATGTGTGTTAAATAAGGGAATCAACAAACCCTTAAATACTAGCACTTGGGAAATGAAATGTTCCAACAACAAATCAAAGTTGTTCTAGGACTTAAACCATCAATTAGGTTCTAGAATTTAAACCATCAATTAGGTTCTATAATTGTATCAGGTCCTAAATTACTTGAAATAACCATCAAATAATGTGGCATGAATATGTATTTAATCTTTAGAAATATGACAAACTTTAATCATTCACAATTGTGGTATGATCGCTGTGCTGTATATAATATACTCTTTTCTAAAATGATTAAGCATCATAAATTAGCTTAGTATATTGAGCCAACCTCAACACCGCTTGTAAGCTAAACATACCCTTAATTCATCGAGTGTACGCTAAACATACCCTCAATTCGACAAGTAGGTCCCTCAATTTGGTTGGCACAAACAATTTCAAATATCTCTAGAACATCCGCAAGTGTGTAAGCTAAATAGAACCTAAATTCATTGCGTGTAAGCTAAACAAACCCTCAATTCGACAGGCATGCCCCTCAATTTGGTTGGTAGAAACAATTTCAAATCTCTCTAGAACATCCACAACAACAAGAAGACCTGCAACCACCCAACTTTCCTCTTCTATACCATTGAGAAGACTCTTAATGAATCTGCGGTGTCAAATGCTTAGTAGGATAACTGTGTACATGAGTTAGCTAAGATGATCTTACTAGAACCAATAAAGAGCATAGGTAATGATACTTATTACTCATAGATAATGTAATCACAGTAAACTAATATGAAAACTGTAACATAAGCATATAGAGTGGATTAGTACTAAGAGCTTGAAAAAGCATGACCTTATACTGTTACATGATAGTAATTAATCACGTATCTTTGCTTAAGCTAGTGTTACATGTAATACAATCCTATCTATTACGTATTATGTGTATTCAATGAAGCTTGTTATTATAGAAAGCACACCCTTATTAGTATAATGGAAATAGTGCTAACCTAACTAATATGTTAAATATATCTACTTATCCTTGTAAGCTATATAAGTATTCCAGTAATTACTTATATGGAGTAATGAAACCACATATGATCTACAAAGCACATTGAGATTACACTGGTGACCTTTTTCTCATAAATATATGGATAATAATCACACCTTAATTAGGTGAAATACATAGGATAAGCTTAACCTGTTTCATGAAAGATGGAAACACTGACCTAACTGGTAATGATAAGGATCAATTTAGGCAACACGTATACCTTATCTCTATATGTCTATGTTCTCCATATATCTAGTCCATTCATATTGGTTGATAAAGTACAAGCTTCATTAGTTATACCTATTACTAACCTTTATTGAATCAATCACTAAATAATGGTAATCAAAGAGAGCTTGATTGTATGACCCTTATTGAACATGATGTAATGAACTTGTACTAATCAATGACAAAGAAACATGTATAACCTCTTACTACTAATCAGGAGCTTGAATGAGTGCAATAGGTAAGGGTTAGAGTTTTAGCCTATACTAATAGTGGTGTTCATATTACTGATATCTACTAGTATGAATGGAGTATGTTTACCATTGCTATTCACTCTTATTGAAGCTGGTACTATATTGGTTACACTATCTTAGCTATGTAGAAGCTCATGGTCTCTGTAATATGGAGAAACCTCTACTATGGCTTTACTACTCTGTTTCAATTAGGTTCAACTTGCTACTAGTGAAAGAGTGGTACTGTTACCTATGATATTTAAACGTTTTCTATAAAAAGGGTATCTTACTATCATTGGTCTGTTAAAATCTGCCCCATGTGAAGCTCTAGTCCCATCGATTCCCTTTATTCCATAAGATTCCATCAGTGAATCTAAGACTCGAATTGGAACAATTTAGGCTGAGGGTATATCACCTTAATAGATTCCCAGGGTGGTGGGTGGGGCAGAGGATGTATCCATTCCAATGATTCCATGATGTTATGTGTTCCTTGATTATCAACAGATTTAAATATTCTAATGAAAATTAGCATTATAACCCAAAATCATATAACAAAATTTGAAATGAGTGCTAAGTCAAGTCAAGGTCTGGCCATGCCCAAAGAAAAAGATGACACTGATACCAATAAAGATTTTTTTATGTTATTTTTCCTTGTTTCAATTTTATTAGATGCATTTATTAAAGTTCTTTAAGTATTTTGCATGTTCATATATCCTATCTCTCAATATTCTATAAGGTACTAGTTAAATTAGCTTTCCTTCACATTGCATCACCATCTATGTTTAGAACCTTGGCTTAGAACCATAGGTTTAGGAGTTTGATGGTGGTGGAAAAAATTGTGTCCTACATGAGGGATAACGAGTACAAAACATATTAGTTTTTACTCATTATTTCCTTCCATCCTTAGTCTCATATTATATTTTACTGATTATTATTGAAGAGTGGGACACAAGCATTGTCCTATGCTTTGGTACATGAGTCTCCTTATCCAATATATACCACAACAAGTTCACTTTGGTAGGAATCTTAAAAATAATTTAAATAACTCTTTAATAAACATTATAAAAAAATTACCTTCTACATGTTACATGTATAGATTATCTTATAAATTACCTTCTACAATTTACACATACACATAGATTATCCTCTACATGTTACATTTTTTTTATATTTAAATATTTTCATGTTAATTATATATAACATCATAGTAAAAAAAATAGTTAATTTTTTCAATATATGTCTTTGATGCTTTGAAGTTGTTATAAATGTTTAAATTCCTTCAAGTTGTATTATAAATTATATTTCCATTTTATGTTTCTATAACTTATGAACTTTCATATTCATGGATTTTCAAAGGATATACAAATCGAGGCGAGATGTCGAGACAAGAGTCTCCAAAAATGTCTCACAAACGCTCTAGGCTATCCAATGAAGGAGTAAGAGGAACCCCTTCTTTGACTGAGACTCTGAGGACGTCGAAGACCCATATCTCAGCAAGGCATGGAAACTTGGGAGGGACAACTAGTAGTGACCAAAGATAATCTAGTCAAAGGAGGAGATTATCAAATGAATTTGTAAATAGATTATATAGAGAATGTGCTCAAAATAGTTATATGGATGCAACTTTCTTAGATAGGTTACACATTAATAAGTTCCAACACCGAAGAATGCAGGGACTACATCACGAAAATAAAATATGTTTGGTAATTTTTTTTTTATTTTGTTTTTGTGTATTTATGTTTATGTTATATATATATATATATATATATATATATATATATATATATATATATATATATATATATATATGTATGTCTTTTTTTTTTCCTTATGTTTTTTTGTTTCTGTTAAATGTTGTAATTAGTTTCAAATGTGTATGTGTAGAGGATGAGTTTATTGCAAGAGAAGATAATGAAGAAGGTGAAGGTGGATTTAGGGGGCGTTATCAAGAAACAAAAGATTACACACCTACGTCCACCTATCCTTCAGATGTTGTTGATAAGCTTCCTTGGGAAGGGTATACTGAAGCGATGACCCTCGAACGATGCTCAGGTGTTAAAAGTAGACTGCAAAATGATTTGAGGCGCTTGGATCTCCCTCGAGAGACTAAACAAAGCTTGGAGATTGTTTTGCATTCATTGTAGAACTTTATGGATGCATTTCAAAAGATGGGGCTAACAATTGATAGTTTTATCGATTTGATGAGGAGACAAAATTCAGAGGTGATGAGCCCCGATAAATGGGAAATAGTAAAAAATAGAGTTTCAAAAGAGGATGCAATTTCTATGTTTAATTTCAAAGAGGGGCCAGAGCGAAATATGTTGAAGGTGCAATATTTTAAGCACGCCAACATAGCATGACACCTTTATAATAGGTTTTTGGTAGCATATGGGAAGTTTCCGAGGAAAGATGAGGTTCCACATTACTTTGCTAGACTCTTTTATGCATATTTTTTTATGGGCATGCACCCTGATTATACCAGCCTACCGTCCAATTATTATGGGGCTGGTAAAGGACGAACATATGATCGAAAATGGGCATACCAAAATGAAACATTGCATAGGCCTCCACGATCTTTGGTATCTCGTCCAACAAGGGCATTTGCCTCGTATTCAGAGATGCGAGCTACATCAAATGTTGGAAAGGAGATTAGGAATACAATCAGGGAAAATTTAGAATCGATTTTTTATGGTGTTGATGTTGGTTTGAACCGTCAGAGAATTGAAGCCAATTCTCATGTCAATTTTGTTTAAAAAACATATGAGGAGATAGATTCCATGTCCATAGAGGATATACGAGAGTATGAAAAACATTGTCATAATAGTTTGAAGGCGTTAATTCAAAATGATGAACTAAACACCATATTGGTATGTGTTACAGTTAGTAAATTTTTCATGCATTTGATGATAGTTTTATTGTAGTTCTAGATACATATTATTGTATCTTTAAAAATAATTGGGTTGTTATCGTCATTCATTGTAGTTTGATCATTTTTTAAATGAATCTCCAGTAAATAGGGGACTTGATTCATCAAACTTAAATTTGGAAGGGTTGAATCAAGTATGTACTTAAAATATCCACTTTAGTTGTCCAAACTTCAAAACTTGTTGAATAATCAACATGCATGATTTTTATTTTTTTATATTAATGTAAACACATATTCCTATTCTGTCTCCCACTACATGGGTAGGTTTGTCCCAATTCTCATTGGGAGATTTTGAAGAGAGTGGGAGTTCACAGGGATCATTGCATGTTGAAAACAAATTTAGTTATATATGAAAATTGCATTGTCATTTAAATTATTAACTTAAAAGAAAAATGTCTTAAACAATATATAATTTATTGAATCTTAGGGTATGGTGGGTAAGACCATGACTCAACCGGCCATGGGAATGCCATCCTCTTATGTGATTGATGATATTCAGGTTGGGACATCACAAGTATTACATGTTTCAAAATTAAAAACTACAATTTAATTTGTTAAAATCATTTAAATTTAATTTCGAAATGTGTTATAGGGAAATGTGGAGAAGAGAGTGCGGGAGATTGGGATTGAGGAGGATGCATCCATACTTGAGAAGGATGCATCTATTCAAGATGATGCTTAATTAAATGTATGTATATTGCACATTAGTGAGTTTTAATTTGTTTTTATGCTGGGCCTTTTATATATAAGTGCTCAATCTTATTTGTGTTGAATATGCATATTTTTTTTTAACTTTTTTCAAATTTATGTTTGATCAACTTTTTAATTAAGACTTTCCTATTCATAGAAGGGTTACTCAATCATTGTATATATAACTTCTCAATGCTTTGATCAATCATTTTGAAATATATAACACTCCTATATAAGCTTATCGTCATCTAAAATGATACATTCAATCTTATTTATGTTTAGATCATGATGCAAACCTAATTCTAAAATCTAGCATTTGATTATATGAGAACAAAATATAGATCTCCCACATCAAAAAGATAGAATATTCTAAATTCATTTGGATACTGATCTTATTTAAGATTATATCATGATTCAACCCGAACTATTCTAGATTTAAAAACATGATTACATGATCTTATTCATGATCTTATTTATACATGTTTAAACTTTAGATCATGATGCAGACAATTTTGAACTTGAGCATTTGATTATTTGAGAACAAACTCTATCCCACATCAGAAAAGGGGAAGATTCCAAATTTTCTTCGATTGCATTCCTTTCCTTCTTGTCCAAGAATTGTGTAATATGGAGATGTGTTTTCTGCATACAACAAAGTGAATTCCACTATTGCATCTATTCTGCTGCAGAAGATGAGATAAGTATTTTCCTTGAAGAATGGCTTAATATGGATATTTGTGAACTTTCTGCATGTACACAAGATAATTTACAAGCACACAAATTTTCTCTTTAAAAATTTGCTAGATATGATCTTACTTTGTTTAGATCATGTAGGCAATGTTGAAAAAACATTTGGTTATAAAATAAAATTACAGATTTATGCAAAGAATGACTTAATATGGAGAGTAACTATTTTGGAAGTGATAATATTTAGAGAGAGCAATAATCTTAGATCTGTGGAAGTCCGGTTGGGTATGTTATTCATGGTTATGTTAATCTTTCTCATGATATGCTTGGGTATGTTATTCATGATATGCTTGGGTATGTTATTATTTCTCATTGTTATTTAATAAAGTTAAATATCTTTAAAATAGTTTCTAATAAAGTATATGCTAGTATGTGTTATTGGTTTTTCTTTTTATTGTTACAATGATGTTTAAATTATTTATTGGTAGAAAAGAAGCACATGGATTTTGGAAGATGAAACTTCAACAGTTCTGGTATGTCAATTTTGCTTTAATCACAATTTTCTTTATTGATCTAAAATGGTATGTGTACATTTTATTTAAAACTTGTAGATATATTTTATTTAAAATTTTAAAATTTTAAATTTGAAAAATGTTTTTTTTTCCAAGTATGAAGAGATATATCTCAACGATGGTTTAGAGTTGAAGTTTGGAGATAAATATTAATTGCTTCTTAGTTTTTATTAGTTTTTGTTAATTTTGAGACCAACACCACTTAATGGTGATATCGTATTTAAATATTGACACGAAGATTGATCATACTTAGATTATATTATTACCTTATATAAGTGGATGGGTATGTACATACATGATGTTATGACATTACGTTAGTGTATTGTAATTTATATATGGAAAACACTTATTACTAAGAAGTGATTGGATTCATGTTATGCATAAGAGATCATGGGTTAGTAACTTCATATTGAACACACAAGCTTATCTTGTTTGATTCATTACTAGTATAGAGTATTCATTATGAATATTCAATGCCATTTGAGTTAACATGTCATATGATTTTCCTTGGGGCTTCTGTGCATGCCAATTTGACATGCACAACAACCATGCACAAAACTGTGGTTTAAAACGATTGGTAGTCATGAGAGACTAATATCATATGAACTGATATAAGCTAATAATATATACTTATATTATTACCCTATATAAGATGATGGGTATGTACATGCATGATGTTATGACTAGACATTAGTGTAATGTAATTTATATATGGAAAACACTCATTACTAAGCAGTGATTGGATTCATCTTATGCATAAGAGATCATAGGTTAGTAACTCCATATTGAACACAAAATCTTACCTTATTTGATTCATTACTAGTATAGTGTATTCATTATGAATATCCAATGCCATTTGAGTTAACATGTCATATGATTTTCTTTGGGGCTTCTGTGCATGCCTAATTGGCTGTTGTGCATGCCAATTTGGCATGCATAGAAGCCCTAGGAACAATTCTGTGCATGCCAAATTGTCATGCACAACAACCATACACAGAACCATGGTTTAAAAGGATTGGTAGTCATGAGAGACTAATATCATATGAACTAATATACGCTAATTATAATAATAATAATATATACTTATATTATTACCCTATATAAGCTGATGGGTATGTACATGCATGGTGTTATGACTAGACATTAGTGTAATGCAATTTATATATGGAAAGCACTCATTACTAAGCAATGGTTGGATTCATCTTATGCATAAGAGATCATGGGTTAGTAACTCCATATTGAACACAAAAGCTTATCTTATTTGATTGATTACTAGTATAGTGTATTCATTATGAATATCCAATGCCATTTGAGTTAACATGTCATATATTAGTTCATATTAGTTCATATACATGTCATATGATTACGCTTTACATGAACATGTGTCCTTTTAATGAAAGAGCTATATCCACTCAGAAATACTTTTTCATACATAAAACTCTGAGCCGCTTTCTTCAGCCAAACCTTATTTATATAAAGAAAACCATTTTGGATTTTGTCCCAAATTGGGATGGTACTTCATTGACAGTTGTAAATTGTTTTAAGATATCATGTTAAATATGTTGTAATGTTATTCAATCTCTCCTTTTGGTGATGTATTTAGTGTCAGTAAGATGGCATTTCTAGTGGTGATTATTATCAGTGGGGCATTTATGTATATCTAAAGAGTGTAATTAGAGTTAATGGGATCTCTTTTGTGCTTCCTTTTACTTAAAATAGGCAGTTAAAGGTTCATAGAGAGCTCTATGCTTCATAAGTATTGGGGTTTATTGTAACATGTTTAAAGATTAATGAAGTGGTTTATCTTTAATATTAAATGTTTTCGGTATATATAATAAGTGTTTTACCACTATAAATCTTGGTGCTCTTCTTTATTGTGTTTTCTTATATTTATTTTCTTATTTTCACTTGCTCATGCTAAAAGCTAATGGTGAATGTTCATAGAAAATTAGATGAATATTGATAAATGATTGTTTCCCTTGCATTTTCTTCTTATGATTTGCTTATGTTAATGGTGCCTTTTCGTAGAAGACTAAAGGAATATTGATAACTGTTTTTTTCACTTAAAATGGACATCTAAGTGGTTCTTCAATATAGGTGCCTAAATTGTTTGGTAGGTGATATTTCATTTATTCCTCATCCATCATGTGAAGTGGTATTTTCACTATAGAGGTTCATAGAGAGTTCTATGCTTGAGAAGTATTGGAGGTTTATTGTAACATGTTTAAAGATTAATGAAGTGGTTCATATTTTACAATAAATGTTTTTCCTATGTATAACAAGGGTTCTACCACTAAAAATATGGGTGCTCTTCTTTCTTGTGTTTTCTTCTTTTCATTTGTTTATGTTAATGGTGAATGTTCATAGAAAATTAGATGAATATTGATAAAAGATTGTGTCCCTTGTATTTTCTTCCTATGATTTGCTTGTGGTTAATGGTGCATCTTCACTAGAGGATTATTGATAAGTGTTTTTTTTTTTTCACTATAGGATTATATAGTGTTTTTTTTTTTCACTAGAAGATTAATGAAGTGGTGTAAAATGATTGGTAGTCATGGGAGACTAATATCATATGAACTGATATAAGTTAATATAATAATAATAATAATAGTATATACTTATATTATTACCCTATATATAATTATAATAATAATATATACTTATATTATTACCCTATATAAGCTGATGGGTATGTACAAACATGATGTTATGACTAGACATTAGTGTAATGTAATATATATGGAAAACACTCATTACTAAGCAGTGATTGGATTCATGTTATGCATAAGAGATCATGGGTTAGTAACTCCATATTAAACACAAAATATTACCTTATTTGATTCATTACTAGTATAGTGTATTCATTATAAGGAATTTGTATGGTGTTTCAATTATATAGGGAATTACTAAAAATGCATATATTTATTTTGATACATATATCATACATCAACATAGATTTTTTTTACATAATTGTACATATAAACAAAAAATAGATTAAATTCTAAAAGATCAGTGATTAATTCAAATAAAAAATAATGTTTGTGAGGGAAATTATCTAACCCATGGACATATGCATTGAACTACAACCAAATCTCTTGTTCAAGTCGATGTGTTATCTTAGTGCATATCACTCTTTAGAAGGATATGTACTAAGATATTTCTCAACTTGAACATGCTCAAGGGCAAGCTGTTAGATTTTTTTTCTACCCTTTTGCAGTATAGAGATTCAAGGCAAGAAATGCCCTTATTTGCATATTATATCAAGAATACATGGAGTAATTGATCAATCAATATATTGTTGCAACTTAGTATTGGTATAGATAATCACACATATGATGTTCAATTAGATAAAACATTAATCTAAATAATTTACCGTAAAAATAATGTTTTCACATAATCACTACACAAATATAACAATTCTGCCTTGTGCATCTCCACTATTGGATCGAAAAATCAAACAACTCCAGAATCGAGTCATGGAGTTGGTAAAGGTCCAATGGACCTGGTACAGTCCCGAGGATGCAACTTGAGAGCGCAATGATGTTATGCGAGCAAATTATCCTCATATTTTTGAAGATTTTAATTTTTTTTGTATGTACATGTGTATATGATGCACTGAGGATAGTGCGTAAATAAGTGGGAGGGGAATGTAATGTCCATGATTCAGACCCTTTGTAATTGTGCATATAGGCTAGTGAGTCACAGTATCAATTGTAAATGTAATGTACATATAGGCTGGTGAGCCATTGGCACTAAGTTTTGGTGTTGCACACACCTAAGTAGTGCACAGAGAATTGATATCAAAGACAAGGAGCACACATTTCATAGTGTTGCGTGCACCTGGGTAAGTGAGCATGGTGGCACATCAAAGAAAGAGTGCGCACATTTCCCAGTGTTGCATGCACTTTGGTAAGTGCGTGGGAATGACCTAGGAGTGTGCATCGAGCCAACATATATATATATATATATATATATATATATATATATATGACTGTATATTTATTGAGGTCGGAGAGCCTATGTGATTTTGAGGTTGGTGAGCTGCGACATAGATAGGCCAGGGCGCCTATCCATGTAAAGTGTAATCATACTCAAGTATTAATAATATTATATCGCCCTGTGCATATAAACTCAGACAAAGAGAGACATGGTGTTGACTCCACCAGAAAAGGGAAAAGGGGGCGAGACTTAAATCTTAGGGAATATTTTATAATATTTCTGAGAAAGTGCAAATTTATGGATGATTATTTTATCTTAAGTTCCCGAGGGTAGGGAGAGAGTCACCAAGTGGTTTATGCTACTTCTAAAGGTGACAAGTGTTGATATTAAGGCATGCAATATATATTTTTGAGCCTTAGTGTATTCCGGTGGAGCAACTCATTTGAGGAGAACATATTCAAAGAGAAATCATTCTGGGGATTAATCATGTTTTAGGATCTCGTGAGCAGAAGGGGGTCAGACGGTATGGAAAATCCGATTATTACCTTATCTACATAGAGAATCTTGTAAGGGGTTTATGTATTGTAATTAGAGTCTTTATGTAGAAGAGGCAGGTTGTTAGGTCTGTGAGCACTCTCTTTGGGTGAGATATTTGTTGTTGAAGAGGCGGGTTGTCAGGCCTGTGAGCAGTCTCTCTAGGTGAGATATTTGTTGGGAATCGTTCCCTAGTGCGCTGGAAAATAGTTGTAGGACTCAAAGACTTGCTATTCGACATATTACTGGTAGCCCTAGAAGGGAATGTGGGGAAGCCGAAGGACTATTGAGCAGAGAAGGGGCACACTTCCTTGGGTGTGACATGTGTGTGGGGAATGAGGCATTGTAGGCTAGTTGCAGTAGTGGGCACCTTGGACTGAGAAATTATGTTGAGTATCAGACCTTAGCTTGTCACTATGAACCCTTTTTCCCTGGTGGAGTTAAGTCCCAACTCAAGGGTGACATGTTGTTGAAATATTATGAGCAATAGAGTCTATGGCTGGGAGGAATGTTTGAGTTATGCACTTAGTTGGTGACTTTCATAAAAGATAAGTGTCTTGTGTGCTTGTCTCATTTTCTGTGTGCATATTTATCTATGTATGATATGGTTTAATTCTTGTATGTTGTTGCATATAAGTAATTGTTGTTATTTTGTATATGTTTCTTGTGCATGTAAGTATGGTGCTTATAGTCTGTATCTACAGTTGTGCATGAGTATGACAAATGTTGAAAGTTTTCATGTAAGATAACTTTATGTTTTTGGTATGAGCCTCCGAGGAATGTTGAATGTCCGTGTGTGCAGAGAATACTCTATGTGCACCAGAGGCTGGATTTGTGTGTGCATACTGGGAAGTAGTCTGCGCGCACAAGGAGAATATATTTGGCATATGACACTAGGATGGTTACGCGCACAATAGTGTTGTGTGATTAGTACATTGGTGCTTAGTTGTTTGAGTTAATTATGCTGCTTAACGTCGTGATTAAAGGAGAAAGTTAGTGTGGTGCGACTCAACTTGAGGTTGAGTGTGTTACTTCAAGTGATACTGCGTAGAATAGTGTTTAGTATAGAATATGCACAATGGATTTTCAGAGTAGCATTGTTCATAAGTACGTTGGGTGATGTTACAATATGTTTGGTCAGAGCATAAATAAGGAGGAGTTGTAGTAGCGAGACCTAGCTTGGATGGTTGGGTACATTATGTTTGGGTATTAGAGCATGTGATAAATGTTGGTAACGAAAACGTTACAAGTTGGGTGATGGGACCTAGCTTGGGTGGCTAGGTACATTACAAAGTGGTATTAGAGCATGTGATAAATGATCGTAACATGAAACATTACAAGTTGGGTGACGGGACCCATCCTGAGTGGATGAGCACGTTACATCTCCAGTCTCCCTTTGAGATTGAGACGAACGCCTCTCAGTATGCTATTGGCATGGTTCTTAAACAAGGAAGTGACCCTATTGCATACCATTCAGAGACATTGTTGGATGCCAAACACAATTATAGTAGTTATGACAAAGATTTATATAGTCTGTTCCAAGCATTGAAACAATAACGACATTACATCCTTGGGAAAGAAAAAATCCTTCGTAGAGATCATGATCTGTTGATTTTCATCAATTCTCATACTAAGATACATGAGCAACATCATTTAAAGTGGGCCGCTTACATTCAATAGTTTCATTTGGTGATTAAATACAAGAAGGACATGCCCAATCAGATGATTGATCTACTACACCGACCCCCTATGCAAGTACTTCAACTCCTAGCTGTGTGTTGTGCTACCTATGAGGCTTGGAAGCCTTTTTATGCTTCTGATCCATTCTTTGTAGAGATATGGGATGTTGTGAAACATCTCTCTGAGGTCCATCAAATTCCATTTTTGGATTACACAATTAGATATGGGTGGCTATATAAACTCAATCAGTTATGTGTCCTAGCTTCTGAAGATTGTCTTACTTTCAAGGAGTCTCACACTTCCTCCTATGGTGCTGATTTTGGATCTCTGGAAACAGTTAAACACTTGCATTGACATTTCTTTTGGCTTTCTATGACTCGTCAAGTGGAACATTTCATTCGTGCTTGTGCATTGTTTAGTCAACATAAACCTGCCAATTGTAAATTTGGTTTGTATCAAGCCCTTCCTTTTCCTTCCCTCCCTTGGGAGTCTCTTCCCATGGATTTCCTTAGTGTTTTACCTATGACATTATGCAAACATGATGTTATCTAGGTTATTGTTTTCTATTTCTCTAAGATGGCTCTTTTTATCCCTTGCACTAAGACCACTACTGTTTCCTAAACCTTTTCCTTGTTCTTTCACCATGTTTTTCCATGCTTTGGCCTTCCTACTAGCATCATGTCTGATTGCGACGCTCAATTTCTCATCACATTTTGGAAAACATTGTGGGATTTACTAGTTGTCAACTCAAATATTCTACTGCCTTCCATCCTCAAATAGGTGGCCAAACCAAGGTAGTTAACCACAACCTTGTTCGTTCCCTTCGCATTCAATTTTCCAAACCAATAAGTGGGATACAACACTCCATGTCATTCAACATAGTTATAATTGTGATGTACATGTTTTTACTGGGATGTCTCTTTTTGAGGCCTTCTTTGGATATCAACCTTTATACCATTATGAATCGCCTCTCACATTGCATCTGTTCGACACTCCACACCAACAACAAGAACAAACATTTTCCCTTTAATTTTTGTAGACTCTAGCACGCAAACATGCCCAATTTTCTAAAGCGCTAAAGGAAACCCAACAGGGCTACAAATCCCACCATGATGCTCACCGTTCCCATATGGTTTTTACTCCTGGTGATAAAGTCTCATTTTACATGTAACGCTAGCATTTTAAACCCTAAAGTCATCACAAACTAAAGCCTCTCTGTTATGGCCCTTACACTGTTCTCCAATAGATTGAGGACAATGCTTATCACCTTGACTTTCCACCACAACTAGAAATTCATGATGTGGTGAATGTGAACTATCTGAAACGCTTGAACCCCCATTTCTAGAAGATAATGTCATCGTCTCTCACCCTTTCGAGTTAATCCCTGATTTCCAGCCTTCCTTGCTACAAGACACCTTACTTGACACTCGCCATACCACCACCCATCATCAACACCATACCTCTTACCTTGTTGGGTGCACATGCTAAAATCTTGCTTAGGCTAAATGGTTTTCAGAAGCTGCCATGCACAAGCATTTTCCTCATTTGCTGACGAAAATGGAGACACTTCCAGGCTTAAATAGGGAGGAATTGGGAAACCCAACATACATCCACATGAAGGCCAAGGGAGATACACTCCCTCAGCCAGCTGGATTCTTGGAAGGTTCACTCTCTTAGCTTATTGGAAGAGAAGAACAATTGGGCACAAGTCCCAAGGAAGTAGTTGATTAGATCTAGCTAACTAGTTGTAGCTTCACCTATTTAAGCCATCATGTAATAACATGCATCTATATTATAAGGCTGCCTCCTATTCTAAATAAAGTGATGGTCATTTTTCTCTCATTTTTGGTGATAGTATTCGTGTTTTCCTATTCTAGTTAATTTTTTGAGTATTGCCATTGCAAATCATAGCGGTTCGCCGAAGTTGGGCCCCTCCACAAAGGGATAAATTAACACCAGTAACTAAAGAAATTGTCCCAACACTAGGCTGAGAGTTTGTTGCACTGTTCAAAACCTGATTCATGTCACCCACAGTGAATCTTGAATTCCCCTTTCAACCTAAAAATTGTGGAGACAATTTCCCAAAAGCTTCGTTCAATTGTGATCCACTAGAATTCTATTTGTGATTGTTGATGTGGTAAACGATACATGAACTAGAAGAGGTTGTTTCAACTTTGCCTCCAACGACCAGAGCCGGTGACCCCACTGGCATTGTCATTCTCTTGTTGGAATCAAGATAATTCTCCAATGCCATCCCTAAACCACACCCACCACAATCCTACCTCTCTTAGCATTACCAACAAACATCAACCAACCATTCAAACCATCAATGATGCCGAGGAACCAATCATCCTTCAAGACACCCACTTTCCTATACTTGCCCCAATTTTTTTTTTAACTCATAAACTTTCCCCTTCTCGGTTGTTTGTTATAATTTAGCACAATATTGTACCCATTCCTAACACCATGTCCCTTTTAACCTAGAATTTGTCGTAAAATATCTAAATTGCTACATTATAACCCTCTAAACAGTTTTGAAAACTTTAAATTCACTCAATTGCTTTTTGCTTCATCGAAAAGCGCTTCTGTGCAAACCCAAGAGAAAATTTTAGTTTTTTCTAATTCTCACACAAGCGTAGATGGAATTTCACCCTATTTACTTAAGTGAAAAACCCCCATACCTAGATTCACAGAGAGTCGAAAGCTTAGTTCAATGACTAACCTGCAATCCAAGACTGGACTCCCCTAACTCACAAACCACCAAATCTAACTAAGTGTTCACAACCCCAATTCCCAAATTGAGGAACAAAAGGAATACAATCATCACCAAAACTACAAAAATACATGTTCAATCACAAAACAAATTAAAATCTAATAATTAAAATTAATTATATAAAATAAAATACAAATTAGTTATATAAAATAAATAATGACAATTTCTTTATTTTTTATTAATTATTTTTGAAGAAATGTTCATCCATAGTCAATGCCGTGAGACTTAAGAAATATTTATCACGAACGTCTAAATATTTATACTATTAAAAATATTTAATAAAGGAAAAAGAAATATATATTTTTAGTTGAAATTAAAATATTTAATAAAGGAAAATAAATATATATTTTTATTTGAAATTGGGTAAGAGTTATTTCAAATTGCTAATATCAATATTGCATAATCAAATTTAAAACATTGTTTTACAAAATTAAAATAATTGTAAATTTAAAATTCTAAATTTAAAATTATAATTGTAAATTAATGAATTTTAAGTGTCAATAATTTAAAATTTTTTACTCAAATAATCATTCATTTATT
>JASDQU010735402.1:249878-275145 GCA_032191745.1 Picea mariana
TTATATATATATATATATATATATATATATATATATATATATATATATATTCACTTATTGAGTAAGATGTTGTTTTGAAATCCAAACAAATCGAAAAATTCAAACATAGACATTTCAATATCAAGTTTATTTGTATAATACATAATGCATCAAGTTATATTTTATGATACATAATGCATAGTAGTATATAAAGAAGCTTTTAAATATCTTTATAGATCTTTATATGATTAAACTATACATCTACATGCATAATCAAACCATATATCATTTTGTTGTATAAAAATAAAAGTGTAGTCTCAACTTTTTATTTTTTGATTTATTTTTTGTTGTTTAAATTACATTTCTAAATACATAAATGAATTTAAATTGGAAAAAAAACCCAAAAAATAGAAAATTTAACCAACAACAAAAATAAATAATCATTTTATTTCTTTTAAATTAATTTCATACAACAAAAATACCAAAAATAAATAATAATTTTGTTTCTTTTAAAATTAAATTCATTTAAAATATAATTCAAAAATTATTAAAAATTATATAGATTTTTATACAATCAAACCATACATCATTTTGTTGCATAAAAATAAATAATAATTTTGTTTCTTTTAAATGAATTTCATTTAAAATATAATTCAAAATTTATTAAAAATTAAAAAAAATATTATTATAAAAGGAAATAAATTTTAAGTTTTTTTAATGGGAAAGAATATTATAAAAGGAAATAAATTTTAATTTTTTTTTGTAATGGGAAAGAATAAGATTAATAACTCCAAGGAATCATCTAATTACTACATTACAGAATAGGTTGTCTTTCTCCCTGTTTAGTAAATTTGTTTTTTGGAGTATGGTATAGAGATATGCCTCGCAACATGTATTTTTGGGTTTGGTGTCCGCATGTTTTACAATTCATTTTAAATTTCACAATACTAAATATGAATGCCAAGAATTACATAGCTATGACACCACTTAATAAAAAATCCCTTCTTGACACGTTCAACCATTCATACTGGCTATTTAAACCTCTGTCCTCACCCATGCCACCAAACACACATATATTTCAAAACTATCCTAAAATCATAGGAAAATTGTTTTATTTAAATTAATTAATTAAAAGTCAAATGAATTTGACTTAAAAGCAATTACAATATATCCATATCCTACCAAGGTATTATAAATATAAATATAAGTATGTAGCATTTATAAGTATAATAAATATAAATATAAGTATGTAGCATTTATAAGTATAATAAATATAAATGTAAGTATGTTGCATTTATGTTGTGATGCTTTTGCTTGAATCATATTAAATGTTAATTATAAATTTTTGAAAAATACAGAATTAGCTTTCAATAGTTGACTTTTTGAAGTTTTGAATATATGAATAACGGGTGAGCAAGCCATTTCTTGATGGTCTAATATCTTGCTTGAGTATGTGTAGGTATAGGTCTTACTAGGAGATGTTAAGGTTTTCATGTGCTCTAACGCGAACACATGTCCCCATGTAGGAGGTAGATGTTATTCCCCCATCCTAGGGGTAACTAAGGAGATGATGTCTCGAGGCCCGTAGGTAGAAGACATGGGGTGTCGAGAGCTAGATGACCAATTGACCCCACATTGAGAAGACAAAGGCCCTTCTCTCTACCACACATCACCATGCATAATCAACAACATAGCAACATCCGCCCCACCAACCTGACCCAAGGAGGAAAACAAGTCTTGCTTCATGAGGTAACAAGTCTGGTCTCGTGGTAAGTGTCATTTTAATAATTGAAGCATTTGAGCATGTTGCAAATGATAATTTTTTTATTATGAAAACATTTTCTTGGAAATTATACCTTTTGCCTTATTTCACCTTGGTGGTTGGCATGGTTTCCTAGTAAGTGGGTCACTCTTGGGTAAAGGGTTGCTACTGGGGGGTTTCCTTGAAGGGTCATCGTACCATTCTTGCTCATGCTTGACACTTTCCACATCTCTTCCCCTCCATTTCCTCATATTTTGGGTTTTTGGGCTCAATGAACCCAAGAAGGGCTTATGCCTCATTTCATGAGAGGAAGGGGCTAAAGACCTAGAGGTGTTGTAGCTGGAAAAAGTTAAAAGCTTCTAGATGTTCACCCTAAGGTCCTGAGAGAAATGAAACACTTATCCATAAAAATGAAGGACCTTTAAAAAATAAAACGGGTAATTAATAAATATCTCACTTAATGGGGGAATGCATTTACAATGTCTTTTAATTTCTAGTGCACATGGCACTCAATGTGTTCCTAACTTTAAGTGACATTGTGGTGCTCTTTACTTTCCATTGCATATAGCACTCAATGTTCAGACCATAATAAATGAAAGGAAATAAAGGGCTTGGAAAAATGTTGCATTGCAAACGAAGGATGCAACACACCCTCCACAAAGTCACCTATAGATGAGACAATATGAGCCCTTGATATGTCAAGAACCCCATGCCCAAAAGTCATATCCCCATCCACCTCATATTCATTTACATAACTTAGAGAGGGTATTTTTGGGAAAAACTCCTTGACTTGGGGATTGGTCTACCCAATAGGGCACCATGACAACCCTCCCATACTTAAATTTGACAAATTTTATAAGGTCTTTGAGCATTTGTTTAGTTTGAAAAGGGGGTATCTAATGCACATGTTTGGGTGGTTCTTTCATTAAATGTTGCTTACTTGGCATGATATATGTGACTTGTAGACCCTTGGAGGGTGTACTTGTTTGTCCTTGCAGGACCTTGCCCGATGAAAGACATTCATGGAGGGACTATGCCACTTAGACCTCCACAGGGGCTTGAAAGCCCATTGGTTGGATGTAGCACCCCACTCATTGGAGTCTTTGGAAGATGAGCGTTGCACTTGGAAAGGTGACTTTAGAACTTGAACGAGGTTTGGAACCATGAAGGAAGGATGATGTCACCCTCCTATGCCAAAACTTCCCTCTTCGGAAGCATGTCATCACATTTTTATGGAAAGTTTGACATATTTAGCACATTTGGTGACGTTGTGGGCTTGAAACCACACTATATGGCTTGATTTGGGATGGTGTGGCACTCTTATAGCTTGACGTCTTAGCCTTTGGAGGATTTTCTATTACACATTCCACCTCGGAGAGAGTTTTGCTTGGCGAGCGTCTCCTCAAATTGTTATTTATGGTCATTTTGTAGCCTTTGTGGGCAAAAAAGCAAGACGCCTTGTCAATTAAGCATTGTAACTTAGGTTTTAGACCTAAATTTATGGAATTGATTGTAAAGTGGACAAATTGTGGCCTGGGTGTCCTCATATGAATATGAGGCAAGTAATTTTTCATTTCCATAAAACTCATCACCTGAGCATTGGTTCTTAGACAATTCACTATCTCTCTTTCTCTTGTGCAATGGGTGAAATACTTGTTACTTGGTGCATTAAAGGATAACAACTTCTCTTGGTGGTGTTTATTTAGAAATTTGTGGATGAAATCTTGGTAATAAGGGTTTATTTGCATGATTTCTCTTGGATTTGGTAAGTAATTTATGCAATTATTGTTGTCATTCTTGTTTAAATTCAAGAAAAATATATTAAACCCTAGGAGGAGTAAAAATGATTACACCTTCCACTAAAGTTAATTCTTCTTTGTCATTGAAAGTCTATAAGTCTTGCAATTAGAAGTAAGGAGGTTTAAACCCTTGTTGCAAGGCTAGCTAGAGTTTATTTCTCTAGGAAGTAAGAGGGTTTACACCCCTAGAGAAACTTCAAACCCTAGTTCATCTCAGATTTTAAGCTATACAATTTGGAAGGAATGTTGTTGGGTTTTAGAAGGGTTTAACTCTAAAAAAATACCTCTCCTTCCTCTTTGGCCAACTTTCCTTCCAAGGAAGAGACTTCGTTACATAATAACAAGGCACTAGTACTTTTCATTGGAGATTGAATATTGTTGCATTGGTAAACGTGAATTCTAAGAGAATAAATTGTTCAAGGTTGGATTTAAATTGTATATGCTATTCTCTCTCTTGTCCTCCAAGGGAATCTTGATTTACTAAATGATTGTGTTTTTATAATAAACATTAAGCTACATACATTAGGGTTGCAACAAACTTACTTTCTCATACTCTTTTCAAACTCTCTACCGCTGAAAATTACCTGTAAGTTGTTATAATTGTTCTATTGGTAATAAGCTATTGATTGAGTGGTTTACTGGCTAATTTAAGTGGCTAGAACCTTCTTCTTTAGAAAAATTTTGCTACTGCCATTGGGATGTCATAAATACTTGTTGATAACACACCTTAACAACCCTAATTTGTCATCAAAGTCTTGGTCTAAACATTGAAATATTGTGTACTAGTTGCAAGCTTTATTTTCCAATATCATATACTTGATTTTGATGGTTTAATTTTCAGCTATTATAACTTCTTCATTTCTGATATATATTTCCTTACTGCTGCAATTTTGGGACAACAAGGTTTCTTGTTGCTTCCCCACTTGTCTTGAGGCTTATATCATCATATTTGGTCTTGTTTTGGTTTGTCTAACATTGTTTTGCAGGTGCACAACCTTGAAAACCATCTACCAACTCTAAAGACTCTCTCATCAAGCCTCAAGGTCATATTAGACTGTGACTTATAGGGGTGTTCTTCTAGCTCCTTATTTCTCCCATTGCAATCCCCCTAGGGTCACCCGAGAAGCCTCCCTTGTGTTGGATTTTTCCATCACTAAAACAAGGGGGTATATATTCAGGTGACAGTGATAGGTATTCCCAATTGTGTCACACTTATTTCTTGGGTTGAGATTTTCCCAAACTACAAATTGTATGATAATAGGTATTTCAAGATAAAAAATTTTCTCACAAGGTGGTTGGGGACACTTTGGGCTTGTCACCACCCAAAAAGTCATTATTCTTCTTAGATATGTGACTATAATGAAGAATAGACCTCATGGAGCCCAAGACTCCCTAGAAGTTTATTTTGAAGGTGTATCATGAGGTACTGACCCCTCTCTTGATATTGATTTAAAAAAAATCTAAATATGATATTTTAGGTAACCAACTTCAAGTGGGCTCCATTCTGGTTTATTTTTCCAGGAGGGTGCCTCTTGAGTTTGTTATTCAATGATGGATTAGAGAGGTGTGGAAGTCATAAGGTTGTAATTGTACCCATACCCATAGTTTGACCAATAATTTATTTCTATTTCAATGTGATGAATTAAACCACGTGATGGAGATATTCCATCAAGGTCCTTGGGTTTTCAAGAATACCTTGGTTGTTTCCTACCTAGTGCCATGACTTTTTAATCTATGAAGGCACCTAGTTGTCTTGCTTGATTTTTCTTTAATTTACTAGCCCATTGATGAAATTTTGGATATTCCTAGAGTGTATCTCTACCCTTTTAGTGATTTTTCATTATCATGAACCTAAATGTTTCTTTAACCTTAGGCCCAAGTGCCCAATTTTTATTAAGGTGAACCTTTCAAAGAACCTTAAGGAATTCATGCTCATCTAGGTAGGAGATATGGTTATTCAAAAACACTACACTATATTAACCCCCCTTAGTGCCATCCCATATCAACATATATATGGTTGTTAGCTCATGTTACAAGTCATTCTTGTAATGGCCCACCTACACAACGCCACCCCCCCCTTCAATCCCCTACAAATTCCTAGGAAACAAATGTAGGTGAAGATAGTTGGACTCAAGTGATAAGGTAGAATAAAAGCATTGGGGTAGATAGAACTCAAACCTTGAAACTATCATCCTCTAAAGCTCTAGTTGTGACTAGATCTAGTAGGTCATTGACTATATGAACTATTAAAACTTCTATTATCTTAGACCAACATGGGATTTGTAGTCACAAAGATTGCTCTCCATCACCACTCCTACATTATTAAGGAAATGAAACTTTGATTGATATTGATGGATAAATGAAATGTCTGAGACTAATTACACTTAGGGATTGGTTGCTCCAATCCTTGGCCACTACAAATAAACCTTTTAATAGTGCTTTATGGGATCACCTTGAAGCTAACAAGGTGATGATTTACGAGTTTACTAGTTTGGAATGAACGTGACCTTATGGAATTTCTAAAGCTTAAGTGACCTTGGTAGAAAACATGATGTTCGCCATATGTTGACTTCAATTGGTGGGACACATTATTTTTCCACAACAAGTCTACATCACAAGATTTCTACTACATATGGCCTTGAACATTTTATGGCCAAGGGCCCAACATATTTATTTTGAACATGCTGATGAAAAGGGGGTGTTGTTGTATTGGTCTCGCCTCAATTCACTTATGCCATTTTTCACTAAGGAAATGAACGCTTGCAAATATTGATCTAGATGATGCTTAATATTTATGGCTATCTCTTAGGCTTGGCTAACATCTACACCTTCAATGATTCAAGAGAGCACCCAAATTTTGGGTGTTGGCTAGTTGATGATTTGCCCAATGCCCCGTGGATAATTTGTGGGGATTCTAACATGGTTGAAGGTCAAGAAGATAAACAATGTGCGTTCCCTTCTTTTCTATTGATTGGGTAAAAAGATATATGTTTTTCTTTGGAGGTTTTCCATGGTGTCCATGACCTTACCAAGAACTATTGACAATATTCAGATGAAATTTGGTTCACTTGGATGAATTTCAAGAAAGAGAAGATTTATTAAAAAATTTATATGTATATTCTTTTATAGTAGAGTGCATTCTACATTTACTCATATGGAGGTTTGCTTGTCCATGTTTATGACCTAACCACGTTTTTTGAACATTGGTGTATTTAGTTTTAAATCTCTTGGGGGATCAAAATGAATGTTTTCCCTGAACTTGGTATATCATGGATGCCTCTCACCTCCAAAGCCTAGGTTACTTGGGATACATCTGAGCTATGTGGAACCTAATATATTGGAACCACAAGGATTTTGGTTGGCTATTATGGTGGGAAGATGCCAATTCCAAATTACCTTTCTAAGGGGGTGCAAGAGACAAGTTGCTAATATTTGGGTCACTACCAAAAATAAATTCTTGGACTAGAGGAAGTCATACAAGGCCTTCCCTGGACCTACCATGATGATGAAAATCATGCTCACACAATTGGAGTAAATACATATACTATGGTTAGATGAGACTATTTGATCTAGAGACAACCAGTTAAGAGCACACTTTCATTAGCTCAAAATTAGAGATAGGCCCACTAAAGTGTTCTTTAATGTGCTTGCCTCTAAGGAATCTAGTGAGAGTTCTCTCCTTTGAAAAATGCTTTAGGTCAAACCATCAATCAAGAAGATACAAATAAAAAAATTGTGGAGCATTACATACGGGTATTTCAAAGTTAGGGTCTTATTTAGGAAATGTGATTTTCCATGTGATAAATGTTTGGAATTAATACCATGCTCAGTTTCTAAGGAGTGGAGGTGGTATTGTGATATAGTTTTATCTCTTAATGAGCTCTCGACATACCTTCATTAAATGACAGATGATAAGACTCATGGCCTTGACAAATTTCCTTATGCATTCGATAATGCCACATGGGATTTCATTGGATTGGACCTATTACATGTTTACAAAGAATCCTTTCAAAACCACTCTTTAGGATCAAATATTAGTTAGGATTTCATCTGCCCATCACTTTTGTTAACATATCCTACAAAATTATGGCCAAAGTTCTTACTATGCACATCAAGAATATTCTTCCTAAGATCATTTGGCATTGACACCTTGTTAGTCAGAGTTGGCTTAGAAAAATCCCATGATTGGGTGTAATGCCCTTCCATCATTATGATGCTCAAATCCCTAGGGTTCAGTTCCATCTTCATGAACAATGTCAAAACATTTTTTTGTAGATGTTTCGACATGCCTTTCCATCAATAGAGGTGAGTCTTAAGGAGGGGGTATTTTCCGATTGATTAAATAAGGCCAGTTCTTGGTGCCATATACATGTTGGCCAATGAATCCCTTAGATATTTACTTTTCTCTAAAGTCAAATTGGGCCTAATAAATACAAACAAACAAATAATTGTAACACAGTCTATGCCAAATCCATGGACTACTCATATTACACAATGAGATAGATTACTGAATGAGGAAACCCTAGATAGGGTTGAGTCACATAACTAAGCTCAAACAAATATACTCAGAATAATTCCATATGATATTATCAATGAATAATTGGTGCACTTATTACAAAGGAGTTTACCTCCTTATATATCATTTTTCATTAAGAAAAACATTTCCACTTATGAATGTGGGTTAGATTGCTTTACAAAAAAAATGAACATTAACATATTCTAAAGTCATAAAGTGACTTTATTACATAGTAAGCCTTATATCTCTAATACTCTCCCATAAGTTGTACAGTGCTGAAACAAATTGAAATCAAATACATATACTAAATGTAAAACACATAAAATAAACACTAAATATCCTTTAGAAGCTTCTTCTTTGAACATAGTTCCTGAACCAATTTGAGCTCCATCAAGTTGCCTCATAACCATTGTAATGGTGTAGATGTTGAGTTGAAATCTTGATTTCCTGGATTCCACCTCCCCTAACTCCTGAATCATGAATCTCCCAAAGTCAATTACTGGACGAAAATCTACATGCATGTCACATAACCTCACTAGTAGACTACAATCCACATGCATGTCTCTCCAAATGAGAGATATTTACCTAGATACACAACTTCTTAACTAACTTGGCAACAATCCATTTTGAGTTTTTAATTGATCCCTTCCTTTCTTCAAAGCGTGGGATTCCTAAAATTCCTAAAATCCCTTTTCTTCAGTAAATTCTTTACCACTATCATCATTCGATGGATATTCAATCATGGCTACACTCACTATATGTTGTCTATCTTTTACCTTTCCCTTAAGAACATCATAGGCTCATTCTCTACAATTGCAAGTTGTATGATCCAAATTCTTTCAATAGTGGCATTATATTTCCTCTCTGTCTTTTGCTGATCTATTGGGTTTTTTTCTTGCATAGAATACAAGTTCCAATTGGCTATCACCTTCAGTGGTTATCTTTTCTTCTACTAGCAATGTTGCAATCATTTCTTCTAAAATTTGTGAAAGTAGATGAATCAGGGTAAATATAACACTATTGTATTTAGTCGGTAAATGGTTCAGGAGAATAGCCTTGGAATCCTCCTCATCAACTACTACCTTGACTTATACAAGATTTTTGATAATAGATCTTATATTGTTGGCATGACTTGACATGGTGGATTCAACTAGAACCTTAAATCTGAATAATTATAATTTGAAGGAAAATTCTGCATTTGTTGCTTGTGCCCCAAATAACTTGTTGATATTATCCAAGATCTCCTTAGATGATTTGTCCAGATCATATTGTTGGCATGACTTGACATGGTGGCTTCAACTAGAACCTTAAAGATGAATAACTATAATTTCAGGGAAAATTTTGCATTCGTTGCTTGTGCCCCAAATAACTTGTTGATATTTTCCAAGATCTCCTTAGATGATTTGTCCAGATCTACCTGGTGTAGATTTGAATCTATGAGGGAAAGGCCAATAATGGATTTTGCCTTATCATCTATTCTTTTCCATTCTATCAACTTGTTCGAATCTGCAAGTGCTTCCTTGGTTCCTTTGGAAATTCCCCAAATGTTTTTATTCATTAATTACATTTGGATATTCACTTTCCATGTATGGAAATTGAAACTTGAGTACTTATCTAACAAAATCAGATTCGATCTTTTTCACTGCTAAAAAATAATTATCCATGGATGCAAATAAATGTTATGCAAACCATATCTATAGATACTGCAAATATGAGAGAGATCGGTTGTAGAACTAAAATAAAACCCTTGTTGCCTCCTTGAATTGTGGCACTTTGTGGCTCTCAGAATATTGAATTCACAAGAGTGGAAACCTTGTCTTTCAAAGGCATGAGACTCTTGCTATGACTTCCTGCTTTGATACCCTATTACAAAATGAGGAAACCCTAGATAGGGTTGAGTCACATAACTAAGCTTAAAGAAAGATACTCACAATAACACCATAAAATATTATCAATGAATAACCGATGCACTTATTAAGGAGTTTACCTCCTTATATATCATTGTTCATTAAGCAAATCATTTTCACTTATGAGTATGGGATATATTTCTTTACACAAAAAAATTAACATTAACATATTCTAAAGTCATACAATAACTTTAAATTACATAGTAAGAATTGTATCTCTAATAAATCAGGGATGGAATCTGAAACCAATATGCATCACCATGCTTCCAAACCAACAAATCAACATGACAAGGTTCTATAAGACAAGGAATAACTAATGATGTGGAACTGAAGCAAGACACAAAATATTGTCCATAGAAAACAACAATTAACAACATTTATTGATCAACCTTAAGATATTTGATTGAGCATAAAAACTTATGAAAGATAAAGACCAACAAACAAATACTTTTGATGAAAACTATGCCTAGGGAATGGATTAGCCATTCATGGCATACATAATCAATATGAAACAAAAAAATTTCAAGCTAGTAAGTCAAGAAGATGTGCATCGACCCTATCATTATTGACTTAAGTACATTTTTTTCTAGGTAAGATAAATACCAATGAAAAGACAATCTCACTGTGAACTATGCCCAAGATATGGACCAACCAAGATTATGATCCAATCCCCAACACCAATAATTGACTAGCATGCTAACACAACACAAACTCAAACGAATAAAAAAATCTAGGAAATCCTCGATCACAAATCACAAAGAATAACGAAACAACACAAGCCATTTTTAAACACGTCATAATAACACTCACAACCATCCACATCTATAAGCCGCCACAATGACCACCATAACCATCAAAATTGTAGCCATGAGCAACGCATGAACCAAGATAAACTATCAAAATGATCAAAGCATCAACCCTCTACAGTGATCACTAAACCACCAAACACACTAACATCCAACACCCTTCGCACCAACAAGCCAATGAAGCACCTACCACTAAAAAATAAAATAACATAATTGTTGGGATTTTGAGCCTATTTAGACAACCATCTATTCATGTAACAAGGTTGTTGAAGGAATAGTTAGCAATTCCCATTGTTTTATCTCTACAACTACTCTTGGATGGTCTTCTTGTGCGCCCTCAAGGTTGGGGTTGTGCTTGTTCTTCAAGTTTATTCTGGATGGAACTTTTTCTTCACTGTTTGTGGAGATGATTTTTCTGGGTATTGTTATTCCATCTTATCAGAACTTGGTCATTTCAGAGAATTTTCATGATGTATTTCTCTCAATATATGGTGAAAATTCAAAAAAATATTTCTTGATAAATTTCATACTCCATTTTTTTATGCTTGTCCGCTTTAGCAAGATTATGTGGTGAGTTTTTCATGGAATATTTACAAGAATTGTAAGTTTGGGTTATCTCCAACTTGTATTTTTCAGTTGGAATTCCCTCACCTTTTATGCAGTTCGCCTCCCTTTTTTCTACTCTAGACCCCATTCCTTTCCAACCATAATATCTTCTTGAAACTTTGGTACTGTAGCAACAACAACAGAGTTTAGTAAATGACATATGTTTAAGATATTTCTGCTACCAAGGATAGCGCCCAACTTTCATCTCAAGAAAAAAAAAATGCGGGGCACTGGTATACCCTCTCTCTTGCATTTTTGTGGACCAAACATGCTTGATATCCTAAGCATAAAGGAGAGAGTCTTTCCTAGGGTTGCATACATAAAATACCTTGTATAAAACCTTTGTTGTGAAACAAACCTCATACTTGTACAAGGTTGCTCACCAATTGTTTTTCTAAGTGCCCCTACCAAAATCTCTCAGACTTCTGTCATGGCCTTGATTTGATTGAATGTTGGTTTGCGGTTGTAGTGACAAGTGTTTTACGCTTGGAGACACTTACTCATCATGCTATAAACTAATCTTAAAGCGTGGTGAAGGAATTTCATGCTTTCTTCCAACACAAATTTTATTTCATGAAGTTGCATTGAAACTATTCAAAGAAAATTCCAAATGAACCCTCTCATTTTTTCATAGCAAGTACTTACTCAAAAATTTTCTATTGATCTAAAATAGGAATTCACGGGATTTTATCCTTGTTTGGTATGAATCCTGAGCTTTAAAATACATTATGATGCTCCTATGAAAACAATTATGATAAAGAAAAGCACATTGTTGCAAAATTGAAATGACATGATTGTAAATAATTGAAATTGTAGAAATAATCAGAACACCCAAAACTTTAAATTAAATGGAAAAACCACACTTGCAAAGGGAAACTTTGGAATATTAAAAAAATGAAACCAATAACATGAAGAGATAAATGATAAGTTATTTTTGTTTTTTGGTTGAAGAGATAAATTAGACTAGTTCCTAAGAAGGGCTATAGGGTCCTTAAATCTACCCTAGATGTACTTATGAAAATGCGTTGATGTTGAGGGCACTAAGAAGGATTGCCTCTCGAGCATCGACTAGGCTATTTGAGTTTCTCAAGCATGGATGAGGGGATGGTCCTCTAAGAATCCTCTCCCAAGTACTATCAAGGTGAAATTAAGGTTTGGCCAAGGAAAGAGGGAATGTCCCTAGGATATCCTACCTCATTGAAAAGGAAAAAAATAATAATGATCACGGGGAATGAAGGTAAGATATCCATACCTTGATTGGCCTCTCAAGTGGAGCAAGGTGCCCTTCTTTGATCTGGTAGTAGCTCCTTCCTTCAACACACCTGGAAAATTTCAACAAGCTTTGCAATATAATATAACAACTCTTAGAAAATAATAGAATCACAATGGAACTTAGTAGGAAAATATCTCAATATTCTCCAACCAATGCAAATGAGGAGGCTCTCTTCTTACATAGATAAGGAGGTTTCTCAATACAATGGATCTATACAATGTGCTAGCTTACAAAATGAGATCAAGTCAAATCCATGGGAAAATACAATGTGTGGTCATAAAAACACCATCAAAATCCTCAAATACAAGAGTGCCCTCTTCAAAATGGTAAAAAGTGTAACCATAAGTCACAAGTGTGGTCCATAGGGAATGAAAATCGGTGTGCCCTCCTCAATAGTGTCCATGTCCCCTCAACTGAGTGATGAATAATTAACAATACGCCCAAGAATAAAGGGAAATCCTCAAACCAACTCCATGAAATGAGGCCCAAGTGCAACAACCTCCACATAAGGGTCACGTCATGCCACATATGTGGGATGTCCAAGGTGAGCATCCAAATCAAGGTGCTACACGCGACTCCTCAATATTGGGCATTCCTCAACAAAATAGTGTGGTCAATGCCATACCAACCTATAACCACTGTAACAACCTATGGCCATGTGTAATCACCTGCTAGAATCCATCATGTTTCTCAACTAACCTCCCACGTGTGGTCCAAGAGGGAGTAATCAAGAATTCATGTGAGTGAAGGCATCCAAATACTCAAGGGAGCCATCCTGGAGTGGTCCATGTGGTATCTATGATGATGTGGCATCTTTATCATTTCCTGATGTCATGGATCCAAATGTAGTGACACATATCACAATTAAGTACATGGATCCCAAGTAAAATGGGACATATATTAATGTCAGTAGATATGGACAATATAAGTACACGAATCCTAAGGAAGCATCATGGATCCCAATGTATTGTCACAAATCTCGAAGCATGATACATGGATCCCAAAGCAAGGCACCCACTTGTAGTGTTGGGTCCAACTTTTTTGCAAGAAATTATGTGATGCACACTTAGTTATTTCTCTTAACATGACATACTTGTAATTTCTATAAGTTTTACCATGGGGGAACAACATTAACCCTTATACATGTGAGAAATCCTATGACAAAGAATATTTCCTAAGTCCCTAGGTAAAAGGTAGGTGATGTGATAAATAATTATGAAAAGGGGAAGGGAAAATTTCATGTGATGACTTTCAAAATCATATAAGATGTTATAGGTCTTGCAATTTTGTTCAACTAGCTTTCAAGGTCTAGGATTTTATATGGAAGCCTTTAAGAGGGATATTTTAGTATTAAGTTGCCTTCCCTCAACACTATTTCTTACTACTTGTTTTTCCTTTTTCTTTATATTTTCATTTTATCGAACAAGTACCTTTTTCTTCAGATATTCATAGACAAGCATGTGACTAGAGGCATTGGCCTCATAGGGAGGTGGCATAGCTCAAGTTTTAATACTTTTGGATTTTAACTTTATTAGCTCTTCACCTCTAATCTTTTTTGGCATTATTGACTTATGATTTCTCAATTAGACCTTCCTAATGACATTTGACAAGTCAAACATGATCAAGAATATTTATTTTATTTTATTTTTATGGATGGAATGGAGTGAAATGGGGAAAATGGAAAGTGTTAAGTATGGTTAGGATGTGGAAAGTGCTACTTCAATTAGTTCCCTAGTAGTACAAATTGACTCTAGAAATGATAACACTTCTAAAGGAAAATTTATTCCCCGTGGTATGATGATGGAAATAATAAATCTATGTATTATGAAGTGTTATCAAATCTCATTTCATTGCTTACCACTTTCATGCATAACTCATAAGTTACAACACCACATCCAAGTACAACACCAATGCATGGAATATCAAATAGAGCATTGTGAAAACCATAATGTACCATCCATAAGTGCATTTTTCATTTGAAAAGTGAGGGAGGAGGTCTGGTATACCATGGTTGAGCTAGTAAAATCACATATATGAATGAGAAATTGAGAGAACTATCTAAGTTTGGAGAACATGAGCAAGAGATCTCCTGTAATCAGTAACATAACACCCTTGTTAGGTTTCCTTTGAAGTAGTCATCCTTTGGGGGGTAACACTATGTTTGAGTGGGCCTAAACCAAGGTGTTGATTCCTCTTATCTCACAAGAACTACCTTTCAAAATTCATCTAAACATTAAATTAAGATATCATTTTTACAAAAATAATGGAGGCGATGAACAACACACTTTTATTTATTAGAAAATCATGAAATATGTACTCTAGTATTTCCCTTCCCCACTTGGCTTACTTTACCATTCCATTTTTTATAGCAAGATTAATACATAATTAAATATAAATTAGTGATGACGATAGTTTCAATATTTTAATGGCTCATCATAAAGAAGATAACTAAAACCACTTAAAGGCAAGTTGGTTACACAAACATGCCACTATTAATCTTGTGTCTAACAAATTTTGAGTATGACCAAGAATAAGCTTTATACTCCATTAATATTCATGCCACCATGTTATTATATCCTTATTCGTGGGTCACAAATAATTGGAACCATGTTCTATAGCCTCTATTTTTAGTTCAATAGCATCGACAAGGTTCCATAATGCAACCTCATGCTTCTACGGTGACTTAGAATAATTTTGTAGCAATATGAAGCATTTTATGGAAACAATGAGAGTTTTGAAACAATTGGAAGTGTTATGTAGCTACAACATGAATTTTGAAGTGTTATGTCAACAATCTATTTTGGCCACTACAACGGTCTTCATTATGTTGTAGCATATGTAGTAGTACATTTGCAACAAATTGTTAGTTCTCAAAATATGAAACAAGATCAAGTAATGATGCCTTTGTATCTCTAAGATTAGTAAAAATTCATAAAAACATAAAGAAATAGACAAACCTACTTTACAACCTTTCATTTTGTACTTTGGAAGTTATTGGCACCAAAATTAGAGAATAAGATGGACAAAGGATCAAGGAAAAAGGGTGAATAAGGGTCCAAAATAGATCCAAAATGGGGGCCCATCGTCTCGCCTCAACTAAAGGTGTTTCACATCCATGTGCAACTTATCATTTCACTACTTTGATCCTTGTGGGTCCTTTGAGTCCTCATAATACACTTGGAAAGTGGATACTTCATGTAGGCTACCGAGGCTGTATGCACCACCATAAAAAAATCCTCTCATATTTAGTAGCCTGGTCTTTTGTCTACAACTTCTTAATTAGCAACTTCCTCATGAGTATTCCTAGAAAATTTAGGGTTATAGGTTGTTTCAAGACACCATAATAGTGGTAAAATGGAAGTGAATTCCAATTCACTCAGACCTATGCCTCTTCAAATAATCTATATACACTAAAATTAGAGTAGGATTGAGGTTATATGTTTTGTAGTGGAGGAGGGATGGTCTCCCATCTCACCTGATAATCTCAAAGTTCCTCAATCAATCTACCTAGCTATTGATATTACTCTAATGCTATCTCACCTTTGTAGCAATATTAGTATCATGTGCAAGTGACTTGCTACCACTGCTTGAATATCAGTCAAGGATCAATTTTTTTTCCATGGTTGTCAAGTCTACATTGCTCCCCTTGCCTTTGAATTTTATCCAAGTCATTTCACCATTCTCTATGATTTATTATGAATGGCAAGAAGGCCCTTAATTAAACATCTCCAACAAAGGGGTTTGGACTCCACCTTGTTTTATGTTCCATAAAGAAATTGTGCAATTAAAGTTCACATAATACATTTTTTTTCTTAATCACTATAAGATAAATATACATCAACAAAATGATTTAGTCTATTGAAGTCCCTTGTGATATAAAATGTATTTGCAACAAAAATGAAGTGTCTTAATGACTCAATTCAAATGCAAGACACTTGACAAAAGTGAAAGAGTGGCTATAGAATTGAAGCTCAAGGACACAAAGTTGATGACAAGGTTAAAGGATGCAATTGACATTGTGAAAGGCCCTATTATTATTCAATTCACTATCTCTTGCCTCCAAAGTGCTACGTTGTCAATGAAAGCACAAAAGAAATATAAATTAAAGAAAATAAAGACAATTAACAAGAACACTCCCATGGGAATATAACCAGTAAAGGGGCATAGGATAGGAAGATAATTTGAGATAGGGAGTCGAAGAGTTGGGAATACTTGGACTTCTAGTTGCTCCTAGAAAGTTAATTCTACATATACTTTGTACAACGATGGAGAGGGATTTATTTGGAATATAAGATATGGAATTATAAGATAATTCATGAATTTTTAATCTTTAGTGATCCAAAGAATAAAACACCATTACAATTCCACAATTCCTCATAAATAAATCCTAAGCAAAGTCATTCGATACTAGAATTTTCCTTTGGGTTTTCTCTAGGGTAATCTCTATGTATATTGTGTATAATTGATTGTGTGTTTGTTAATTCGTGGTTAATTTCTTCTATTCTAGTTTATTTGTGTACATGTTTCCTCACTAAGAGGACATATGCACAACCATTTACATGGATTTTTCCTTAAATCGATAAATTATTTCTTCCATGATTCCAATTACCTCTTCAATTTGACACAATACATGAATTGACTACTTTGTTTTGTTGGTCTAAAACATTCATTGAACACTCTCATCATGGGTTTTCTTCATCACCGGTGCGATCAATTTATGTGTAAACCACATACTACAATACATTATGGCATCAATTTCTCCATAATTAATTCCTTTTTGGCTTACATACAACTCTATTACCCTTATATCGAATTGTTGGTTTGATAGGGAGTTTGGATTATATTTTGTTTTGAACCACATATGTAACAATTCTACATAATGGTACCTATAGTCATTCCTTTGGTTCATTCAAGTCAATTACACAAAAACACTAACAATCAAAGTGTTCTCTAATTACTTTATATATTCCTTTGAATATTTGACCCAATTTCAATTAGCTATAGCCAATCACCCTCAAGGCCATGTGTTTGAGTAATTACTTATAAACCTCTTTGTGTGGGTTTATAATTATAAATACATATTCAATTCATGTTAGCTAGGGTGATATAAACAACAAGTGTGAATTGATTGCATTTGGTTATTACTTGGCTGTTATGACCCAAGGGGGGGAATATATGGGCCTAAATGTACATGTAATGTGTAAATACATGTCTAATAGGGTCGGCCTAGTGATAAAGGGTCCTCATGTGCAAGTGTGAATAACTATATATAAGAGATCATGTATTCATTATTGAGATGCAAATTGGAAGTATGAATGGTATTTGGTTAATTGGAGGGGGTTCCCCTATTTTTTAGGGGGTTATTGTGTAACTTATCTATATTGGAGTTGTGCTCCACGTTGACATTTTGTAAATGGTGTGTACTTCTATAATTTTATGATATTTTGAGTATTTGGATCATAACATTTGGCATCAGAGCTCAAGGTCTTGGGGTTTCAATGCTACATCTGAGATACCTTGGAATTTTCATTATAATTTTATTTTCTACAGATTTACAGAAGGAAACCCTTGGAGGATATTTATTATACAGATCAAGGTACGTTGGGTTCAAATTTCATCTCATGAGGCCTTATACTTTTGGAGATATATACTGTGTAAGATAGGGTTATGGTATCATCCTGAATTTAAACATCGTGAAATTTTTGCTATAAACAGTTTTATGTAATGTTTTAGACCCTAAAATCCAGAGAATATTCATAGAAATGATCAAGGTATCAGTGATACAAATTTCATCTTATGGGTCATCCTAATGTTGTAGATACACCCTGTGGAATATAGGGTATTAGAATAGTCCTATTGACTAGTATCAAACATGTGTTATGGTTAAAACAACCATAACTTATTCATATAGAATACAAATTGAGTTAGACCAGTTGTATTGAATATCGTACATGCCATAGTATTTCTGGTACAATTTTTAGAAATTTATATCAATTATTTTGCACGGGGCACGCCGTACAAGTTCTCTCTACCGAAAAGGCCAAAAATCATGAAGGTGTGGGGAAGTTATCATAACTTCCACTTGGCACATCCAATTTTGGTCAGACCTATGAAATTGCAGAGAACAAATTTCAGAGTACTACAGATCACAATTTCAGATTGAGAAGGGCCAAAATTGAAGAGATACATCATAAGTAAGGTCGGTCAGGTGGACAGACTCCAAATCAGGGTTTCAAAGGTATGTTCACTTAAAACTATCATAACTTTTGATTGGAATGCCCAATTGATCTGATTCAAAATCCATTGGAAATATAACACATATAAGAGAATATTGGAATAAATATTATAACTATTTGAGACATTTATCCTTAATATACAGAGGTTTGAATTCAAGGATTGGGGTTAGACCTCAATTAAGAATTGCAATGACAATACCTAACTTTATTGGAGACGAAGATAAAGATGAAATCAGTCCCAAGGAATGGTTGAGAATGGTAAAGGAATATTGTATGAGGATCGGTATAGGTACTTGTGGGTTATCTTTTTATTTTTCAGGTGAATCTCATAAGTGGTGGAGAAGCCTTGATGAAGATACTAGATTCCACTCCACATGGAAAGAATTTGAAAAAATATTCTCAGATAAATGGATTAGGGATACAAAAATGGAATAAATGTATAGAATTAAAGATGAATTAAAAGAAGCAAAGGAAGAGATTGAGAAAAAGGGTGAGGAGATATCTAAGATAATATCCCTTAATGAATCACTCATTAAGGAGGTTAAGAACCTAAAGAAAGAAAATACTAGCAAAGACAAGTGGGAAAAAAATGAATCAAGAGAAGATTTGAAAAAGAAAGATGAAGAGATATGTAGATTACAAAGCCATAATAAAAAACTATTGGATTCGGTTAAGCGATTGAAAGAAGAAAATAAGAATTGTCAAAATAAAGAAGAAAGAAGAATCTTGGATGAAGAATCTACCAAAAGACGACAAGAGGAAATTTGCGAGAAGGTTGAGGAATCCTTAAATACAAATGAGGAAAGTCAGAAATGCAAGCCATAATTGAATAAAGACGTCATAATTTGTTAGATGAGATCACATTGCAACTTCAAAAGGAGAAAGAAGACAAGATTCAAGAAGGTCAACAAAAGATACATGAATAAGTTGAACTCCATGTAGAGGATGTACATGCCAAATATGATGGTATTATCTCAAAGGCTAGAGTAATCAAAGACTAAGCAAAGATGATCGAGGATTCCATTGTCACTGGAAATAATATAGATGAAATGCAAGTGCAGAGTGAAGGAAGACCATAAAATGTGAAACCATATCGACACCCTCATTACCAAGAAACATTTCAAGGAAGACAAGAAGGATGATATCAACATTATGAAGGAATATGATGGAATACTTGCCAATATTCATGGAACAAGGAATCACCAAACTACTCTTCGACAAGATATTATAAGAGACCAACAACGACTACAATTTGGAGAAGCTTCAACAAAAATACATGGAATCAAAGGAAAGAAAATTATTCAACAACTAGACACCAAGGATTAAGACCAAAAAGAATTGATTTTGGATGGATAGATCATCAACAATGGAATGAAGAAAGCAGGAACACAAAAAAATCATATTACTTGGTTTCATCACATGTGAAACCTTTAAATGCAAAGCTTTGAGGAAAAAGATTTTTGAAGGAGGGTACTATGTTATGACCCAAGGGGGGGGAATATATGGGCCTAAATGTACATGTAATGTGTAAATACATATGTAATAGGGTTGGCCTAGTGATACATGGGCCTCATGTGCAAGTGTGAATATCTATATATTGTTGAATTTTCAATATGCTGGGCTCAAACATGAGGTTTATTTCATTTTAGTCATGTACTTTAAACATAAACAAATGCAGCTGCACCATTCACAATTGATGCAATACCAATATCACACAAAGAAATACCATGCACAAGAACACAAGAAATATCCCGGGAAAACCCTTCTCAACAAGGGAGAAAAACCCAACAATCCTTTGCTATATTCTCAAGAGAATATCCTCCAACCATAAAACTCTAATGCACACAAGAGGGTGCTCTACTACCTTGAAAATTTCACCCAAGAGAGGTGCACACTTCAGCCTTAAAAGTGTACTTGCTGAAATTCTGAAATTTCAAGTGATTTATGTGTTTCCTCAATGGGGAAATCACCTTTATTTATACTAGATTGGAGAGACCAAAAGTGGTGTCTATTGGCACAATAGGGATGACCTCAATAACTCAAAAAATAATTAATTATTACAATAAACATTAATTATCTTTCACATATGGTGGAGTCGACCTGTACCCTTTACATCACAATTAGGGTTACAGGTAAATCTTACTTTCAAAAAATATAGCAAGGGATCTCACACATCCACTAGTGCTCAACCACTAGGGGCACGTCCACCTATGCTCAGCCACAGGGATGTCCTACTCAATAGATCTCTATCTCACTGATTCCATAAGAGAATCGTCTGGAGTACCATCTCAAGTCTGACTCAATCGAGTCCACAAGGTAGGAGACCACACGTCATAACAACTCAGTCTAGATTCTGACACACACCCATCACATGGGAATCCTCACCCCACATAGGGGCACACATCGTATTATCTTAGTCTAGAGAGGAACGACACACCCATCACATGGGCACACCCAACACATGGGATCTCTCACATGTCGAATCAACTCAGTCTAAGAGGAGAACATGTCCTGGAGGATGTCTCACGAAGCTGCAATCATCAACACTCCCTCTCAACTAGGGAGGCATTCTCCACCAACCCAAGTCTCTCACGGAAGTACTTGAACTTCGTCTTGGCAAGTGGTTTGATGAAGATATTTGCAATCTTCTCATGTGTAGGAAGGTAGTGCACATTTACTGCTTTCCTCTGCACCATGTATCTAATATAATGATATTTTATCTCAATGTGTTTCGATCTATCGTGAAACACAAGATTCTCAGAGAGATTCACACAACTTTGGTTATCAAAATGAATAATGGTAGGATCCATCTCATGATCAAATAAAACTGTCAGGAGTTTGCGAAGCCACACTGCTTCACAGATTTCCACACTCAACGCTGTATACTTTGCTTTTGCGGTACTCAAGGACATAAGGCTTTGTTTCTCGCTGTACTAGGAAACCATGGAAGACCCCAAGGTAAAAAAACAACCAGATGTGCTCTTCTGGTCCACTGTGCTCCCTGCCCAATCTGCATTGGAATATCCTTGCAAACTCATGTCTACACCGGAGGCATATCTTAGGCCATATCCAATTGTGCCTTGTAGATATCTCAATACATGATTTGTTGCTATCCAGTGAGTCTGTCTCGATTGAATCATGAAATCACTAAGTACATTCACTGCATAACATGTATCAAGTCTGGTGTTAGCTATATACATCAATGATACAATCAACTGTTGGTATAAATGTGGATCAATCTCTCCTAAATCAGTAGAAGCATCACTCATTTTCTTCAAATCCATCACCATCAGTGTAGGCATGGATTTGCAGTTTGTCATACCAAACTTCTTCAATATATCCACTGTATATTTTCCTTGACTTAGGAAAATCTCATCAATCCTCAGCCATACTTCTAGTCCCAAGAAGTTGTGCATCATACCCAGGTCCTTCATCTCGAATTCAGAAGTCAATTCTCTCTTGCACTCAACAAGAATTTTTTCTGAACCAGTGAGGAATAAGTCATCCACATACATGACTAATATCATGAACTCATCACCAATAATGTGATAATATAGGTTTGGATCAACAACACTTTTGTTAAATCCCAAACTCATCAAGAATCCATCCATGTTCTCGTACCAAGCATGAGCTTCCTGCTTTAGTCTGTACAGGGCTTTCTTCAACCTGCACACATGAGATTTCTCGTTGTGTATCACGAATCCTTTTGGCTGCTCGATGAAAGATTCTTCCTCAATCTCACCATTGAGAAATTTTGTCCTTACATCCATCTGATGTAGTTTCCAACCCATGGATGAAACTAGTGCAATGATAGGACAGATGAAGGTGTATCGAGCTAATAGATAAAATGTTTCCTTATAATCAATTCCCTTCACCTGTGAGAATCCTCTGGATACAAATATTGCTTTGTATTTCTCGACACTTCGATCAACTACATGCTTGATTTTATAGATCCACTTGGAAGATACTACAAACTTCCCTTCTGGTCTCGGAACAATATCTCACACATCATTCTTCAATATGGACTTGTACTCTTCTTCCATGGCATCTTGCCATACCTACTGATGTATTTCTTCTCCATGACAAGAAGGATCAGTGTCAATGATGTGGCTCATGGTTGAAAAATAGCTCTAAAATCTCTTTCTTCTCTTGCTCTCTCTGAATGTGCCTTGAGGAGATGCATGTCCCTCTGCCTCCTGCAGAGTTTGTTGAGCCCAGGAAGGTATTTTATGGCCTACTGCAATGTTTCCGAGAACATCAATTAGAGAAACTAGATCAACTAGAACAATGGTTTTCTCCCTCTGAACTATTAAAGGGGGAGATGGTACTAGTTCGTTGTCAATCTCCATCTGAGATTCTCTGGATATTTTAAAGGCTATCTCCTCCTCAAAGATGACATATCTTCTCACCTCAATCTGTCTCTGACCAGGGATGTAGATTCAACATGCCTTTGAAGATCCACTGTATCCCACAAATGTACCCTTTCTACTTGATGGGTCTAGCTTAGATATCTTCTCTTTGGGTGCATGAAAGTATACTGGACACCCAAATATCCCGAAGTGTCCAATCTCATGCTTTTCTCCGATGAAGGATTCTTCAAGAGTTGTGTTCTTCAAAATCTGGTGAGGACTCCTGTTCTGAATATATACTACTGACATGCTTTCTTCTACCCACAGAATCATAGGTAGTCTCTGATCATGTATCATTACTTTGGTTGCCTCAATGATGGTTTTGTTCTTCCTTTCTACAACCCCATTTTGCTGAGGGTTGTAAGGAACTGTGTACTCCCTCTTGATCCTTTCTTAAATACATAAATTACTGAAATCCTTGGAGGTGTATTCTCCTCCGTTATCTGATTTTAGTACTTTGATATTTCTTCTGGTCAGGTTCTCAACCTGAGCTTTGAATTCTTGAAATCTTGCAAGGACTCCATCCTTGGTATTTAGGAAATAAATCCAAGTTTTTCGAGAGTGATCATATATGAAGAGTACATAGTACAATTATCCATTCAGGGAGGCAATAATCATTGGCCCACACACATCTGAATGTATCAAGTCCAAGATTTCCTTGGATCTATTGTCACTACGCAAGAAGGATCCTTTGACATTCTTTCCAAGGGCAGAACCTCTGCAAACACCTTTATGCTGAATCTGTATCTTTGGAAGGTAGGTTACCATTTTCCATAGAGATGGAAGAGATCTATAATGAATGTGAGCAAGTCTTCTATGCCATATCTCACTCAAGCTGATAGTATCATGTAACAGGGCCTAGATTGGTCGGATAGTCAAACTGTATAAGTTGTTTTCTCGAACACCAATTACTCTGGCAGAATTTATATGTGAGTCCTTGTGCCATGCAATAAATTTTCCTTCAGAAAAGGTAACCTTGTAGCCTTTGTCTTCTAAGGCAGAAATGGAGACAAGGTTCCTCTTCATCTAAGGTACATATACTACCTCACTTAACTGAAGAGGTATGTCAGAATCTAGTTGGAATGTAGAAGTTCCAATCCCTTTCTCATTATATTTGGCATTGTCTCCAAGTACATGTAGATTGGTCTCTTTCTCAACAAGATCTGTTAGATGATCACTATATCTAGTCATGTGCCTAGAGGTACCACTGCCAATTAACCAAATATCATTATCAGTAGGAATCATACCTAAGAGTGCTGAAATGAATAAGAAGGCTTATTCCTTGAAGTATTCATCTCTCTAAAGTCTTGGCTTCCAGGTAGTGATTTTTTTTTATCCATCAAGCTTATCTTCCATCATAGTTATTCTCATCATATTTTCAGATTCTTCACAAACCCTTACCAATTGGGCTAGGAAACCTAATGGCTAGGCTAGGCTAGAAATATTAGGTTTTGTTGGGCTTATGACTTCCAACAATAAGCCTTGAAATTTAGAATAACATTGGTGAGATGAAAATCTCCTTCAATGAGCTGCAGAAACCCTAAGTCTGAATTTTCTACAGAAAATTGCAAAACCCTAGAAACCCTAGATCCAAAAATCCAAAATTCTTGGAATTGCAATTTGAGAGTTGTTGGAGGTGTGACGAGGGACACCATACAAACCTATGAAATTTTTAGCCCCAACGTTTCAATATTAAGTGTTGATATTGTTGGGAGATTGGTTGTTGTCATTGATGTCAACCCTAGTCATGGGTTTTGGACCAGAAGATTGATGAAGTTATTTGGACATGAAGGAAAATGAAAATGTAGATACAACACCCATGGATGGATAGTATACATCATTCTCTTTCTGGTGGTATGTGGCACGTCACGTGGATCCTCATGGTTGAGGAGAAATGAATTTTTGAAGATGACAAAGTGAATTGTACATGTAGGCCCTGAAGACAATTAAAGAAAAGAATTACAAAATAAGAAA
>JASDQU010735402.1:275245-343689 GCA_032191745.1 Picea mariana
CATATATTGTGCATGGTGTATTGTGGTGTATTGGTGTAACTCTTATACTATTGTTCATTTCTCATTGGATATAATTGAATGGTTTAAGTATAAGTTGAAAAAGGTTTTAAATTGTACTTGATACTGATTCACCCCCCTCTCAGTATCAACAGATACACTTAAAAAGGAGAGGGCCATACATATTTATGGAAACCCTAGGAGGGTCGTACGATTCTACAGAAGAGAGAGGATGACTACTAGAAGCTTGTGTAATAGATTCTTCAAGACCTATGCTCTGATACCATGTTTAATTTTAAATATGCTGGGATCAAGCATGAGGTTTATTTCATTTTAGTCATGTACTTGAACCATAAACAAATGCAGCTACACCATTCACAATTGTTGCAATAACCAAGATCACAAGAAGAAATACCATGCACAAGAACACAAGAGATATACTGGGAAAGACCTTCACAACAAGGGAGAAAAACCCAACAATCCTTTTCTATATTCTCAAGATAATATCCTCCAACCATAAAACCCTAATGCACAGAAGAGGGTGCTCTACTACCTTGAAACTTGCACCCAAGAGAGGTGCACACTTCAGCCCTAAAAGTGTACTTGCTGAAATTCCGAAATGTCAAGTGACTTATGTGTTTGCTCAATGGGGAAATCACCTTTATTTATACTATACTTGACAAACCAAAAGTGGTGTCTATTGGCACAAAATGGCTGACCTCAATAACTCAGAAAATAATTAATTATTACAATAAACATTAATTATCTTTCACATATGGTGGAGCCGACCTGTACCCTTTACATCACAATTAGGGTTATAGGTAAATCTTACTCTCAGAAAATATAGCAAGGGATCTCACACATCCACTAGTGCTCAACCACTAGGGGCACACCCACCTATGCTCAGCCACAGGGACGTCCTACTCAACAGATCTCTATCTCACTGAGTCCATAGGAGAATCATCTGGAGTACCATCTCAAGTCTAACTCAACTGAGTCCACAAGGCAGGAGACCACACATCATAACAACTCAATCCAAAGTTTGATGCACACCCATCACATGGGCATCCTCACCCCACACAGGGGCACACATCATCTCATCTCAGTCCAGAGAGGAACGACACACCCATCACATGGGCACACCCAACACATGGGCTCTCTCACAGGTTGAATCAACCCAGTCTCAGAGGAGAACGTGTCTTGGAGGATGTCCCACGGAGCTACAATCATCAACATATATAAGAGATCATGTATTCATTATTGAGATGTAAATTGGAAGTATGAATGGTCTTTGGTTAATTGGTGGGGGTTCGCCTATTCCTTAAGGAGTTATTGTGTAAATTATCTATATTGGAGTTGTGCTCCACGTTGACATTCTATACATGGTGTGTACTTATGTAATTTTATGATATTTTGAGTATTTGGATCATAACATTGGCTCTGTTTTGAATGTGAAAATTTATGATTGATTAATTGTTGGGTTGAATATTGTGAACATATTTTGGAGTATATTCGTTAGCTAGTTTTACAAATTAGAGATTTGGGTTTGATCATTTAGATAGAAAAGTTTTATTTTTATTTTTCTTGAACATATGAAAATATATCTTCGATGAGTAGAGACATGGGATTAAGTGTTATTTTTACACACTGAGAAGTGTGATCTCATTAATATTCGAGAAGTGTGATTTCATTCTAATGATGAGTTTTAGAGACATTATACATTATTTTTACAGAGAAAAACTATGTTCACAGATGGATGGGCCATAGTCCTACCATTTACAGATCATACAATATTATAGCCCAAGTTTGAAAACACTTGGTGAACAACCTGAATGGTAAAAAACCACACAGATTCTAATAAAGTGAAAAAGCATTGCTGCAAGGTCTAGAGTGGAGTAGAAAACCAAAAAATGGTAGGGAATTCTCATAAATAACATGGCAAATAAAATATAGTAGACATGTTTACTTGACTAGAGTAGAGAATTGTTGCATTGACAAATATGGAAACACAACTGTTGGTAATGAAGGATAAGGAAGGGCACTCAACAAAGATTGAGCATGAATAAGACACAATTGAATTAGAAGATTCTAAAGGTGAGAAGCTTAGGGACTTACGGTAAAAATATACGTCTTATTTCAACTCCCAATATTTCATTTAAGGTTGAAGTGAAAATTAAAATACCAACTTATGATGGTCAACTTAACACCAAAAAATTGAATAACAGATTGAAACATTTAGAGGTTTATTTTGGCCTTTGTCAAATCAAAGATTCACAAAAAAATATTTTTTCCATGTGAATTTTTTTGGACATGCTTATTTGTGATGGTACAACTATGTATATGCATTGAGGATATGAAAAAATCCCATGTTTACAAAATGGGAGGATTTCAAGGCATCGTTGGAATCACAGTTCTATCCCATAGGCTACAAAGAGGAACAACTCATGAAATGGAATTACCTTCAACAAGAATATGGATAAGGTGTACAAGAAGGAACATCAAAATTTTGGAAGAAATACATTAGGTTTGGTATCTCTCTATAAGAGCTCGGGGTAGTGGTGAAGTACCTTGGAGGACTATTTAACCATATCTAAAGGAAATTGCAACTCCTCAATGTGAAAAACATAGATGAGGAAAGAAATAAATCTCTCTATATCAAGTCAAACTTAAAAAAGGGGAAACTATAAAAGGGCTAGGAAGAGAGCAACAAGACCAAAGGAAAAAATATTGTAGTCATAGTCCAAAAAATGAAATATCCCAATAGGCATTGCAAACATTATGATGCAAATGGACACACGAATAATAAGTGATAGAAACTTCATTTGGAATTGCATTCAAAATGGTACAAATCCAAGAAGGGAGAAAAAGAAGCTACCAAGACAAAATAAATAGAGTTATAAAGTACCTCCAATGTGGATGAAACCATAGTATGAACCACATTACAATAGACAAGGGGAAGTGCAGAAAAAATGCAATATTTCAAATCAATGTTCAAGTGAAGGACCAAAAGATAAATTCTTTGTTTGAGGATGGTTCTTAGTGTAATTTGATTTATGAATTCTTAGTAGACGATCTTGGTCTAGAAATTGATTCTTTGGTTGTATGTTGATAACCTTATCATATCTAGTAGTCATTCATTCATTCATGCTTCCCAATAAAGATTTGTTATGTGTTACTTTCTGTTCATGCAAGATTGAAAAAGGGAGATCATGATTCTTTTCTCTCAACCCAAGTATGCCTTGGACCTAGTTAAAAAACTTAATATGGAGGAGTGGAAATTGACATCTACACTTATTGTGTTAGGTATTAAGTTAAATTTAAATTGTGATATTGAGAGAGTTAATACCCCTTTATATAGATAGTAGGTAGGGATTCTTATTTACTTCACTCATACTTGCCCATATTTTTTTTAATTTTTTTAGCTTTGTTACTCAATTCATTTGAGATCCAAGGATTCCCCCATTGGAAAGTAGTTAACATAATTATACACTATATTAAGGGAACTATTTGCTTGGAATTGAGTATATTATAGATTTTGATGATTTTTTTTCTTGGGTAAAACAACTTGGCTTTAGAAAGCGATGCGGATGATAGAAAGTCTACTTCTAGATTTATTAAACACCTTGGTTATAGTACATGCACATGGAAATCTAAGAAACAAACCACTATTGCACATTTTATTATTGAAGTAGAGTATATTGAATTGTTCTCATCCATTTGTTTGTTAATTTTTTACCAATTAAGCATGTCATTAGGGGAATTTTGAGGTCAAAAAAGGGCCTCAAAACAAAAACTATACCACCAAAATCAACTTTATAAGAACCAATCACAATTCAAAAGATGACATCATCCCTTGAGGATGATTTGGTATTGCTTGAGTTAAAGATTGTGAGTTTTCATATTTTGAATGGTGGATGGAAACCTAGAGTTAACCATGGTAATACTATGAGTTCTTTTAAAACCAAAACACAAAGTACTCATAATAAAGCTCCTTTCCCACTTTTTAATAAAATAATATTATTGTCCTCTCATACTTTTTTGGAAAAAACAATACTTTTCCTTGTATAACTATCCATATTTTTCACTCTTCTTCTCAATAAATGTCACGTTCCATTTTCCTTATTAGTAATTTCTTTTTGTATTCCTCTTATTTCTTATTTGTCTTATTCAATATTAAATGTTTTTTTATAAAAAAAAAAATTCAAATTCCAAACCGTGCTATCAAAGGTCGGGCCGATGTGGTTTACTATTCATTTTTTGAGCTTTGAGCATGTTTCATAACAAGAGGAAGTTGACAATTTGGTTTAATGTTGCTTCATTTTTTTTTATATTTGAGTGTTTGATAACAGGAGGAAGCTACGATTTGGTTTACTATTGCTTCATTGGGCTTTATGTGGGTTTGAAAAAAAGGATGAAGCTTTGATTTGGTCTACTATTGCATGTTCAGAACTCAGGCATGTCTAGTAACAGGGAGGAAGCCATTCTTTTGTCAATGGATTCAAGGAACGAGCACAAAATACCACTGGCGAATGGATCACACATGTAGAGGGCCGAACGAGGGGTTAGAGCATGCTTAAATCTTAGCTTACTGGGATGAACAATGGGTTAGAGAAGGTAGTATGTCATTGTTGGCCATTCATTTGAGGATTTTAATGGAGGAAATTACTTGTTGTTTAGGAGAATAATCCATTACCAAGAATAAAACCACCTTGATGTTGATATTTACCTTTGACCCAAAGTAATGTTTTTGTGCTACCATGATGTTGATTAGCAATGGGTGAACATTAGTAATGTTTTACAAAGTTTACATTGTACAATTCACTATGGCTTCAAAAAGTGAACTCCTAAAGAACAAAATATAATATCCAAAATTGTTCTTTGATACATATATGATGTTTTCAACCTTTCTTAGAAAATCTCAATGGTTCAACTATTAGAGATGGTTTGATTGTTGAAAAGTTTATTTCTCTTGGACACTCATGTTTATATGCATCCGTTGAATCTTTAGATGTATAAAAAAATAGTTTCTACATATTCTCTTTAGAAATGGATTAAAATAGGTAGGTCGATTGTGTCCTATGATATATTAGACTCAGAAAATTGTTGTAATTATGTAGACCCCCAAAATTGGAGGCATCCAGAAATCTCTATAGAGAGTGGGAAGGTTGCTTTAATATGCTCAGGTAAGGTATTCAACGTGCTTGATATTTTATTTCCATTATAGTTTTCCATTGATGATTGAAGTCTTGGTGTCAAAAAAGAACTAGTGCTTTAGATGCATTTATTTTTTCCAAAACTGCACAAAGTGGTTCATTCATTACATAGCCAATATATAAAACATATGGTAAAATAGAGCATGTCATAATTGTCATCTTTGCCACCAAAAACATGTGTAACCTACTATCCTTGAAAAGAGTTGAAACTACATAGATAATGAGCACAAAAAAGGAAAAATGAGACATTAACCATTCTGTGTACTTGACAAGAGAGTCATATAGTTTGAAGTAATCTTTCCTCATTTATTTATTTGCTTGAGTTCAATGCAATGTCCAAATCATCCGCATTAAAAAATTATTATATACTTCAAACATTACCATTCATGATGACTTGAAGTTGAGGCTCATGGTTTGGGTCACGTGCTCTAAGACTTGAATCTCATGGCACTTGGAAACTACAACTAGAAATTACGACTTTTGAAGCCATAACCTAGAATGTTGAAACTGTGATTGAAAGTTTTACCTCTAATTTTTTTTGTGTTTAAAATACACTACACTTCAATTTTACCTCCTTCTAGTAGACATCTGAGTCTTTCTGAGGCCTGCAACTTAAGAATTACAATTACTGATATCTTTATTCTTCTGCAACTGACTGTGTTTTGAAAATCAATGATGATCAGTGATTCCCAGTTGACGTTTTGAACTCCAAATCCTGTAAAAATCTCTAATAAACATTTGTTTATAGTCTTTAAATGCAGTCCATAATTTTCACATTAGAAAACCCTCTCTCTTAGAAACATAATAACACACATATCAAGTCTTTTCCCATAAAATCATTTTTTAATATGTCAATTTCATCTTTGTTTTTTTATAGAAAATCATGCTACTTAATTTTATTTATTTCATTTGTATGTTGAAAAATTAAATGGCTCAATGATGTCCCAAGAGTGAGTTGAAATCAATTGTATTATACAACAAAATTGATGATCAAGGAGTGCAACATCCACACTATAATACCCAGTGTAATTAATGTATAAGGTGGATATAGATGTGGCTATATGGCCAAACAATGTAAATGCAAAATGTATTTTTTGAATTAATGCATAAGGTGGATAAGGTGGATATAGATGTGGCTATGGCCAAACAATGTAAATGTGAAATGTATTTTCTGAATTGTAAATAAATATAATGTAATACCAACTGCTCATAATGGACAGAGATGGGAGATGGTTAATCCACAAGTGAGGGGGATGTCTGAGACTGTCTAATAGGGGGCCCAAAGGGAAAATACTTATGGGGGTTAATCCAAACCCAATTTTCTGAATTTATTTATCATTGGGGGGGGGGAAACTCTATTTCAGTTTGAGTGTGTGAGAGCCCAATCATTAAAACTCATGTATGGGTAGAAGCAATTAACATGAACAATTAAAACTCACGGAAAGCATGGGGAAGAAGCAATTAACATCGGGAAACATGAGCAGCCAATGGTATTGGGAAAAGAGAGGAAATTTGTGTGGGTAGTAACAGGCCGTTTGGACATGAATAACAAGAGATAATATAAAAGAAGAGCTTGGGAGAGGGAAAAAGAAGGGTGGGTTAATTCTGGAGCGTTTTTGGAATGTTTGGAGCTAGAAATTGAAGAGCCAGATTTTCAAGCCTAAAGAGTGAACTCCTGGATGAGTTTCACTGTATAAGTAAGTGTTTGTTGTTGGGTTTGCTAGTATTTTTTCCTAGCAATGAGATCCCTTGAGTTCCCAGCTGAGAGATTCATTGCTGCCTATGCCAGAGAGACCCTGATAAACGAATGGGACACCCGATGGATTGAGAGCAATGAAGGAGTACATTCCTTGGGTTGGATAGGTCAAGAGGAAGAGAGCTAGAGGAAATTCGTGATAGATGTAGGCGAAATCCAGTGGGTTGTGTGATATGGAGTTGCGAGGGACTGTGAGAGGCACCCTTCTTTTTTGGATTCCTAGCCCTAGCTAGGGGGTGACTTGTTGTTAATATTTGGAACAACATGTCTATGGTTGGGTGGAATTTCCTTCCCAAGCAATTGGTTGCACAATATTTTTATAAAAGATAAGTGTTTATCTATTTTGTTGAATTATTTATGAGTTCATGGTTGTGCATTTACTCTATGAATGATAATGGTTTTACATGTTGTTATAGATGTTTTATCACCTGCATTCATGCTTGTTTAAAATTATGTAGTCACATTTAATTATGGGTATTATAATCTAGTTGTAAATGTGTTTAAATCGTAGATCATAAGCTATAAGAATTGTTTATCAAAATAAAATTTTGTTCTATGTATATTTATGCAAGTAATGTTCCCTGGTTGAGCCAGGGGACATTACATTATGGTATTAGAGCTCAAGGTTCAACACTGAGCTTGTATGGTCTAGGAGCCAGCATAAATTGACTAGATTTGTGGTTGCATATTTCATCTTATGATGGATTTGGGGGTGGAATGGTGAACATAAGTGAAATCCCCAAATTATGAGCATATTTTTGAGTGAGTGCTTTAGAGCATTCGAAGAAGGTAATTCACGACATCGATTTGTAGTTTGCAGAGTCTATTTTTTCCTAGAGGGTATAAATCCTGGAACTTTCATGATGGTCATGAAGTTTAGAAATCGATAGCCCAAATTAATTTGACCTGGAGAATCAAGGATCGATATTCAGTCATAGAGGGTTCGTTCAGGATGAAGGTTTCAAAAAGACTTCAGATTCAAGCATAAGGTTAAGTATGAAGAAGGGATTTCGATGGAATAATCTTGAAATGATCCTTGTCATTGATCGACGATTACCATATTCATTCGATTTCTCAAAATAATATGATTCGAAAGTCCTATTCGAAAGGCTTAGGGAAAGGTAATTTTACTTTCCAAGGGAGTGAATCTAACTGAGGTAACCAATGCGTATTTTTGGGGGCCCAAGATGATCATGGTCATTGATTGGAACAATTTCTAACCATTTGATATATCAGACGAGTATGTTCTCTTGAAAGGGCCAAGGGCGAAGGAAAATGTCATTTCATAGGAAACGTCCTCAAGAGTAGGAGAATAAGAGAATGCCACATAGCGGTCATGTACAACTCTGTGGAAGGAGGTTGTCAAAGTTGTTACTTTGGAGAAGAGTTTCAAAGGTCTCAAGGAAGGTTTCCAATAGGGAGTCCGACAATGTTTCAGACTAGGAGTTTGGAGGGAGTCCAATAATGTTTTATACTACGAGTTGATAGGGAGTCCAACAGTGTTTTGAACTATGAGTTTTAGGAGGATTTGTGTACCCAACAATTGAATTTCCTATGAGATGGGTTCGAAAGTGTTTTGGACTACAGGTTTCAGAGGAATCTTCACATCCAATCACTTGGGGTTTTTGATGGGGAGACTTCGAAGAAGAGTTCTGACAGGCCCCAGAGGTCTAACAAGAGCTTGCAAGGCACAAAAGATCAACAATTGGGATTAATCATGATTTTGAGATCAACGGTTTGGGTTTAAAGATGGTTACAACAGTAAATTAATGAATTTCACCACAAAAAATTTTGGTTTTTGAAGGTCTTCATCTTCCAGGGCATTTTTGAGGGCCTAAACAATGTTTTTAGAAAATCAATTTTGTATGAAAATGTGTCCTGGAAGGAGACAAAGTTTCTTGTTCTAAAATGATAGAGCTCAGGGAGAGATTTCCAACAAGCTAATCTTTTCTTCAAATGGAGATTATGTGAGGGATTTATAGCCAAAATAGTCAAGGGTAAAATTTAGTACCAGATTTCTTTTAGAGGGCATAACTCCTAGATCAAGAGTCAGTGTGGGGCCCATGAGCTGTCTATGGAAATCTCATGGATTGTAGAAGTCATCCATGGAGCCATATTTGAATTCGGGTATCTAAAAATGTGCTGGGAGAGAAAGAAAGCACCTGTAGCATGCAAGGATATAAAAGGGAAAATGGTCAAAACTTCCGAATACCATAACTTTCTACTCAGAACTCATAATTGGGAAAATAAATAGTTGATGAAAAGGTCTTGAGGAGGAGAATCCAGCTATTAACCTAGAAAATTTTTGTAGTGAAATCAAAATAAGATGATTCATGGCATTAAAGTGCGTACAAATTTATGAATTATTGTCCAAATTGTGTATGTGTTTATTTTCATCTAATAGAAATTTTTTGCATGCACATTTTCTACAAAAATAGAGGTCATGAGAAGAAGTTTGGTTCCTACATGAGAACCATAAAAAATAAATATGCCCAAGGATCCTATAGTCCTGAGGAAGAGTTCTAAGGTTTGCATGTCAGCAATGAGAATGTTGAGATTGAGTCAAATGGAAGAAGAGACAAGAAGGATCTTGTAATTATGAGAAGCCTGCATAGAGAAGTGCAGAGCTATATAGTTGATAATGAAAAGAATATGAAATATTGGGAAGAGATATTTCAAAGCTTGAACATGTTGCAGAAGCAAGATAAAAAAGGACTCTGTCACAAATCCTGAAGATAATGCTAGACAAGTGACAACATCCAAATCCTGTAGCAGAAAGGATGGAAATGAGAATGATAGGTAGTCAAGGAGAAGAATTAGGCACCATCATTCGTCAGAGCAATCCACTAGGATATCTCATGATAGTTTAGGGCTAGGGATCATCCCAAGTGTGTCCCCTATTAGGAGATAAATAAAAATGCTCGAGGGAGAGATATTGCAAGGCGAACTCATGAATATCAATCCATTGACTTTCAATGGTGAGCATAGGAGGGGAGAAGAGGCCGAGACATGGCTGTTGGAAATGAAGAAATATTTCCATCCACATGATTATCCCTCCAAGGTAGAAAAAATAATTATAACCTACCACTTGCAAGGAAAGGAAACCATTTGGTGGGATTGGTTTAGGAAATCCAAGCATCTTGACAAGAAGAGGGTCTCATGGAAGAATTTCGATGGACATTTCCAAGACAAATATTTGTCTGAGCATTACTATGAGAGGAATATGAAAGAGTTCTTTGAACTCAAGTTGGGAAGCATGTCCATGGACAAATATGAAAAGAGGCTCTTTGAATTGTTGAAGTATGATGAATTCATAAAGGATTGGAAAATCAAAATCTAAAGGTTTTTGAGTGGGTTACCCTCCTACAGTGACAAGATACAATATGATAACCCCAAAAATTTGGAGGAGACCATAAGGAGAGCAAGGAATATCTATGAGTAGAGCAGAGGGAGGCCAATATTTCAAAATACTTGGAATGAAAAGATGAAAGGAAAGAGCGAAAAAAGGTAGAAAGGTTTTAAGCCACCCTTTTTCAAGAGTAAATCTTAAACAAATCAACAAGGCCAGTAAGCCCAAAATGAAAACAAGATAGCACATTCTTTTGGGAAAATTTCAAGGAAGAAACCTATACAATGTTAGGGATGTGAGGGGAATCACTTATATAGAGAATTCCCTCACAAAGGAGAAAGAATGAGAACTATTCACAACATTCAGGAGGTTGAAACAATGGAAGATATGGGAGGAATCATGCCAAGGATTTATGCAGCCTTGGAAAACAAGCAAGCAAAGTATCAATCCCCCATGATTGAGGTGGAAGGTAACATTGATAACCATCCCATAGAAAGTTTAATCGATTTTGGAGCTATTCAAAATTACTTAAACTATAATATTATTGAAAGGTTTCATTTGCAAAGGAGTAAGCATAAGAAATATTGGTTAGTTCAGTTATCCATGGGGGCTAAGAGAAATATCAACGAGTTGTTTAAAGATTGCCTAATAGACATGAATGGGCTCAACACAAAGGTAGATGTGAAAATTATACCTCCAGGTTCATATGATTGTCTAATTGGCATGGATTGGTTGGAAAAAAACCATGTTTTCTTAGATTTTTACAACAAGACAATAACTTGTCTTGATGAGAAAGGGTAGCAAGGAAAGATTCAAGGAAATTACAAGAGATGTAACTATTAGATAAATTTCAGCCATGCAGATGAAAATGAGTTTCAACAAAGGATGTCAATTTTTTGTATCCCATCCCATATGAAAGAGATATATAGAGATAAATTGGTCTGTCTCGAAGACCATTCAGACTTGATAGATTTTGCAGATGTTTTTTAGGAAATCCTAGGGATTCCACCAAAGATAGACATTTATGTCTCTATTGATTTGGTGCCAGGTGTTTCTCTAGTGTCCAAGACACCTTGCATAATGGGCACACTAGAATTGAAAGAGTTGCAGATGCAACTAGAAGAATATTTGAAGGAGGAGTACATATGCCCACGTGTGTCACCTTGGGGAGCCCCAATTATTTTTTTGAAGAAGAAATATGGAAGGTTAAGTATGTGTATGGATTTTAGATGGATGAATAAGGTCACTATAAAGAACAAATGCCCCTTTCCAAGGATTGATGATTTATTTGATCAACTAAAAGGTGTGAGAAACTTTTCCAAGATTGACTTGAGATCCAACTATCATCAAGTGAAGATAAAAGAAGAAGATATCAACAAAACAACATTTAGAACAAGGTATGGGAATTATGAATCCATGTTAGTGCCATTTGGACTATAAAATTCCCCATTTGTTTTTATGTGTCTAATGAATGGAGTGTTCATAGAGTACCTGGACAAATTTGTAATTGTTTTATTAGATGATATTCTTATCTACTCTAAGTTTGAAGAGGAGCATGAGGAGCATTTGAGAATAGTACTAAAGGTTTTAAGGGAGCATAAATTGTATTCCAATCTAAGTAAGTGCATATTTTATCAAAAGAAGATCCATTACTTGGGGCATATTATTTTAGCAGATGGGATACCAGTTGATCCTGAGAAAATAAAGGCCACTAAAGGGTGGCCAATGCCAAGAAATGAGATGGAAGTCAGGTCATTTATGGTTCTTGTTGGTTATTACCAAATATTCATAAAGGGGTTTTAAAATATTACAAGGCCAATCACTTCATTGCAAAGAAAGGAGTGAAATTTGAGTGGACTTCGAAATGTGAAGAAAGTTTTCAACAGTTGAAAAGTAATTTGACAAGTGCACCCATATTAAATATTGCACAATGTTGGAGCATCCTATTTTGGGGAACATCACAATAGTTTTGGAAGATAATTGAAGCGTGCGACAGGAAATAAGGGAAAACAACGTGACATAAGACAAGGAAAGAAAAGCGTCGAGAATTAAGGAAAATAAGCGCATAGTCAAAGCGAGGAATGGTTGGATCAGAGACCAACCACACAAAGGAAGTTATTATGTGGACAAGCCTAATCCACTAGGGTTAGGGTTTTGGTTATGTTGTAATGTGTTTTTACCCACTTTTGGTAGTATAAATATATGACGTATGAGGTAGATAGAGGAGGACTTGATCTAGTTTTTTTGGTGAAGTTGAGTTCAGTTTTGAGTTTGTAATACCTTTTTGAGTCTCAGTATTAGTTTTGGGATGAATAGATGAGGAGCTAAGGTGGATGCATATGGATTGTAACTGAGGTTCAAGTCGCAAGCTATGGAGCTTGGCGCGACACTGGTCCACCTCACACATATTTGTGCATTCCAAAAGCACTTTTGATGTAATGTGCACAACACATAACTTTGATGAAGAGTAATAAGAAGCATAATTTGTTCTTTATGTGTGGAATACTGTGTAAATGTGTGGAATTTTTTATTTATGTGTTTCTTTACTTTACGATGAATGAATTAATTTGTTAGGGTTAATTTACAGTGTGCACTAGAATTATTATGCAGAATGAGTGTTTAAAGTTAAATGAATGGTAGATCTGAATGATAGCATTATAAATCTGATGAGTGTTGAAGTAGAATAATAGTATAACTAACATCCCCATGAGCAACATCCCTTCCATGATTGTAGAAATTTGGGTCCTACAGTCACCCATAAGCCATCTCAAGTGAGACTGCATTGTGCACTCTATGCGTAGTGCTTCTCGCTGGTTTACCAGAGGGGCTGATGGTTTCTAGGGTTTTGTTGGAGAACTAAGGTAGAACCCGGGTTAGCCCATACATCCAACAAATGGTTATGTTGTCGTTTGGAACTTAGAAGAACAACTTGGAATGGGTTTGATGAAGACAGTAAAGAGAATGGAATGGAAAGGGATGTTCATGCCATGGAATCCTACTAAGCAGGAGATTGAAATATGGTTGGAGACAAAGCAGCTTGAGTTTGTGCAGAAAGATAACATAAGTTCAAGGTATAGAGCACGCAATATTTGGACATGCATGTGCTTACTAATTTGCATGAGTTATTTTTTTATTATTTCCCAGATTTTTTGCAAGAGTGGATATTGAGGTTGAAGGATAATCTTCCCACTAATCGAATTAGATCACTAGAATGGAATACTGAGAACATTGTGTGGTTGGAAAGAGTCAATAATAAATTCATGCATGCAGTATATTTCTTGTTAGACAATATTATTGTAGGGTTTATTACGGAGTTTGTAGTCGATACAAAAAGGTCATATACTGCTGCAAAGTAGGATTTATTGAAGGGACCAAGAGGAAGGTACACAAGGTCACTTTACACGCCGAATAATATTTTATTGCACGATAAAGGCGTAATGACCATGGAGTCAGACAACTAGATCACTTTGCGCGCACGAGGAGACTGGGAGAAGCACTAAGGAAGATCTGAGATATGGAGAGGGCTTTGGAGAGAGGCCAAAAGAAGGAAGCAATGGACCCCATCATGATGGATGAGGAACATACCAGGGAGATATTGAGAAAAGAAGGAGTGAAGTGCAACGAATAACCATACCAATATAATATTAATAGTAAGAAGAGAGCAGTAGCCAAGCAAGAGGGCTTGGATAATGATGAGGAAGAGGTAGAGGATATTCATGCTAAAGGGAATATTGAGGATATCCTTTGCGTCACATATGAGAGGAAAACTAGAGGTCGAGGGTCCAGTGTAGAAGAAGGATATCCATTCCATATCAGAATTAGTGTGGAACCCACAACCCCATGTGCGACTAAGCCATATGGAGAAAAAGAACTGGTTAGACAAAAAGTGATTAGTGGTAGAAGGATTTTAGGATGAGGGTCTAATTCAACTAGAAGTATTTCAACTAGTAGTAGTCAAGTATCTACATTGCGCGGAGGTGATAGTACAAAAAAATTCACAATGGAAGGACAAGATATAGCTATTAGGTTACCTGAGTTTCATGGAGAAGAGTCAGAGGACCCAAAGAAGCGTTTTTTTATCCATGAAAAGATTTGGGCATCCAAGAAGATTACAAATGAAGATAGAAAGGTTGCGCAATTGGAAATCACATTCAGATATCACGCACTGGATTGGTATATTGGTCTCGTAGTAAATAATTCATTTGGAGAACCTACAACCGTCACACATGTGAAGAAGCAATTAATCAATGAATTTCAGTGACCGAGCTTGGAGGATCCGTTCATGAACGAGATGATATAGATCAAGAAAAATCCAGGTGAGTAAGTGTGGGAGATTGATAAGAATTTCAAGAGGATGAAAGGTAAGTTGAAGTACCTTATTATAGATATGCAACATATACATTCTTTTGTTAACTCTTTATTGCCACATTTGAAGTATCCATTGAGGCAACAAAAATTCCAAAGTTAGGCCAAGGCTCTGCAGGAAGCATTGTAGTTAGAGGAAAATCAGTATAAGCATACAGATCCAGTTGTAAAAGTGCTAAGAGTAGATTTGAAGAACCTTACATTCCAATTGAATCTGAATAAAGGAAAGGAGAAGAGGGAAGCAATTTGGTGTAAATTATGTAGAACATAAGGACATCATAAGAATGAGTGCCCAACTTATGTGTAGTACTTGGGAGAAGGAATGATGAATCCTTTACCGCCACAAGGGCCATGGTGTGAAAGATGCAGAACACATGGACATGAACCTTATCATTGTCCTATGATGCAGAAGTATTAGACAATACCCAAGACTACATTTTGTAATTTTTGCAAGTTAGTTGGACATGAAGACAAGGATTGTAGAAATTTGGAGATAATGAAGGAGAGGACTTCAAATGCATATAGGGTGCATGTTGAAATGATGACAAGACAACCTATGGAGAAATTTACAACACCACTATAGTATAATAACACACAACAATTTGGACCACCACAATATAATAATGTGAAACCACAGTATAATCAGGAACCTTAGTATAATACACCGCGCAGAGATAATCAGGGTAACATAGGAGGCTACATAGGAGGAAGCTGTAGAGGAAGAGGATTTGGAGGTAGAGAACCAATAGTTTGTCATAATTGTCATTAACTTGGACACTATGCAAGATATTTTCCATTTCCACCTGCAACATGTATGTATTGTCGCGTAGCAGACCATGATATAGAAGACTGTCCGACACTTTTGGTAAAGATACAGGAAAAGAGGAACCAAAATAATTAGAATGTGCAATGGATTGCTGTGGAAACCAGGGAGGATGATGGGAAGAAGATCGATATAGTGATTAGAGGTGGATCCAAGACAAGAGATGATGCAACAAAGAAAAACCATGATCTACACCAGTGGGTAAGGAGGAATGCAACACCAAAACAAAATTTTGATGCATGCAAGGAGAAGGAAACCTTCAAGCAGACTAAACAAGATATTTTGAAAGAGAATATTGCGTCCAATTCAGGAACTAAGCTAGTAGATGATGTAACATTCTATGACATGCCCCAGTTATTTGATCATACCAACAGAGAGCAGACTTCGTGACAAGTAAGTAATCTTAGAAATTTTTTGGGGTCATGTTTGAAGTTGCTAAATGACAAGACATCTTTAAAAGTGTTACAAAGTATGTTAGAAAAGTGTAATTATGGAGAAGAGTTGAAATTAGAACATAAGAGAGTCCATCGGGTTCGTAAGAATATATGGACACGTAGGGAATTTAGATTGAATGCAAACATTGGAGATTTCAATATGGGGGATATCATACTAGATTTGGGGTCTGAAGCTAATGTGTTTCCTAAGAAGACATGGGAAGCTATGGGAGAACCTACATTAGGATACTCACCCATTCAGTTGAAGCTAGAAAATAAGTATAGAGTATTTCCAATCTATATATTGAAGGGGATACCAGTAGATATAGATGGTGTGTGCACCATGGCATACTTTGAAGTGATTGACATAGTAGATAACGCTCAACTTTATCCAATACTGTTGGGACTAGATTGAGAATTTTATAATCATGCTACTATTAATTTGAAGACCAGGAAGATGATCTTTGAATCTAGAGAGTATAGATTTATTGCACCCTTAGATCCATCATAAGGTGGAAGATACATTAAACCTGCGATGGAAAACTTCATTTAAAATGAGGTGAATTAGTGGTATAGAAATACATATGGAATGTTGAGTTGGAGGAGTATTAGTTCTTTTGCTTCAGACTCTGACACAAGACTAGAAAATTGTCAACAATGATTACATGAATTATCAACCAGAAGATGTGCCAGAATGATGTGCACGTTGCGATGGATTGGATCAGAGGTAAGAGAACCTCTCACTTTTTATGGTCAAAATAATTTATAAGAATTTTTAGCAAAGTTTGAATTAGAAATTTTGGAGAATCAAAGGCTATTAGTTTTATACATGGATTTGAAAGCAACAACTTCCCATTGGTGGGGTGCACATAAGGAGAATATTAAGAAATGGTATCAATGCAAGAGGTTACTGCACATTAGATTTGGCGCAAAGCAGGAAAACATATATTTGAAGAAGTATGATGGGATTGGACAACCCATAGAACACATAGACACGTGCATGGTCCAATGGAGATTGGTACCACTAGAAGAATGGCCATATCATTTGATTCACACACTAGAAGGGATCCTGAAGAACTGGTACACATAGTTGGAACTATGCAGAGGAACTTCCAATTGGGAGGAAATGCAACATAATTTCGTCATTAGATTTACATTCGAGCATGAGAATCCTATGGTGGATACAAAAATTAAAGTGGTAAGAGATAGGATATTTGAAGAATAGGAATTTGATATTGTCACAGCTTATCAGAATCAAAATAGAAATTCTTTCAGACAATTGTTTCATTGTTACCACATCGCAGAAGAGGATCTAGCAGAAGATAACCCTTGCGATATAAACGTCACAAAAGTAGAAGGAGAAAGCTAAGTACTAAGTAGAGGGACCTCAATTATATTCATAAGATTATGCTGCACCATTGAAGATCAAGAAGGTTAACATTGGAACAAAGGAAAGTCTGAAGATTGCAAGCATCGTTGATTATTGGGACAACTAGACAGTAGAAAGTATAACAAAGTTATTGTGCGAGTATAATGACTTGTTTTCAACGACGTTTTCATAGATGAAATGGGTAGCATGGGAACTTGGAGAGATTAAGATCCCTTTGAGACTAGATGCCAGACCAATCAAATAGAGACCTTACAGATTGAATCCAGTGTACAGGCATAAAGTGAAGGCAAAAATTGATAAGATGCTAGAAGTTGGTGTTATAGAACTTGTTGAAGAATCATAATGGATTAGTCCTATGGTAGTGCAGGAAAAGAAGCAAGGGGGAATCATGATCTATGTTTACTTGAGGAAGTTGCATGATTCCTGTTTACATGATCCTTTCCCTACCCCATTTGCATATGAAGTATTAGAGAATGTAGGAGGTCAAGAAGCATATTCATTTACTGATGGTTTTTTAGGGTATCAACAGATCATGATAGCACCAGAGGATAGACATAAGACTAAATTTTCTACAAAATGGGGATCATATCAGTATACAATCATGCCTTTTGGATTGAAGAATGCACCTACAATTTTTTCAAGAGTAGTAGTAGCAACATTTAAGGATTTCATACATAAGTTTTTGGAGGTTTACTTGGATGATTGGATAATGTTTATCTTTTTAAAGAATCATGTTGAAGTGCTGAGATATATGTTAGACAGGTCTCGACAGTGTTAGATCTCATTGAACATTAAGAAATGCATTTTTCAGCTCACCTTTGGGATTTTTATAGGGCATGTGGTGTGTAAACATGGTCTGCTGGTTGATCCTGCAAAGATTGTTGTCATCGTTAAATTACCACCACCTAAGTTAGTGCACCAATTAAAATACACAATTGGTCATACATGTTACTATAGGAAATTTATAAGGGGACATGCATATTTTACTGCATCGATGGAGAAGTTGTTGAAGAAGGACATCAAGTATCAATGGAATGATGCATGCTGACAGAGTTTAGATATCTTGAAAGAGAAGATGGTAAAAACACCAATTTTAGTGTTTCCAGATTGGTCCAAAGAGTTTCATGTGCATGTGGATGCATCTTCAATAGCACTTGGAGCAGTACTGACACAACCAGGGAAGGTGATATAGATCACCCTATAAGATTTACAAGAAGGAAGCTGTCAGATTTAGAGCAGAATTACAACACTACAGAAAGAGAATGGTTAGCTATGGTGTATGCATTACAAAAGTTCATACATTTTCTATTAGGATAAAATTTTAATATGTTTACATATCACTTTTCTCTTATATATTTAGTGAATAAGCCAATGTTGGGGGGAAGAATATGCATATGGTTGTTGTTATTCAAGGAGTTTGAATTTGAATTTGTTGTGAAACTTGGAAGATTAAATGCAGGGCCAGATCATCTGTCAAGGATAACCAATGGAGAGGAACCAATAGTTTGGAAGATAACTTTTCTGATGCTTAACTCTTTTTAGTACATATTTCTAATGATTATTTTGCTCACATTATTGAGTTTTTGCGTACATGATTTGTCCCAAAGGAATTTAATACTGTGTAGAAAATGAATTTGGTGGTCAGAGCTATAGACTACCAACTGATTGCAATGCATTTGTATAAAATTGGTGCAGAAAACATTTTCAGGAGATGTGTAATGGAGCATAAGTGACCTTTTGGCAGAAGCACATGAAGGAATAATTGGAGGAAATTATGCAGGGAAAGATTTTGTGTAGAATATATTGCATGCATGATTATGGTGGCCAACAGTTCATAAAGGTGAAAAGGAGTATGCCCAGGATTGTGATGTTTGTCAGAGGGTTGGAAAACCATCCAGGAGGGATGAGATGCCACTGAGACCTCAAGTAAATTTGAAAGTGTTTGACAAGTGGGAAATTGACTTTGTAGGTGTTATTAATCCACCATCCAAAATATCAAGAGCAAGGTATATAATTACAACGACAAATTATTTAACCAGATGGGCTGAGGCAATAACAATGAAAGAATGCATCACAAATACTGCAACACACTTCTTATTTGAACATGTAGTTACAAGATTTGGATTTCCTAGAATTTTGATGAGTGATCAGGGGAATCATTTCATTAATAGTACAATCCAGGTAATTCTTGAAGAATTTGAGATACATCATCAAAAGATAAATCCTTACCACCCTCAGTATAATGGAACAATGGAAGCATTTAACAAGATATTGAAGAATGCCTTAACCAAGATTTATAATGTAAACAAGGATGATTGGGATTTGAAGGTACAAACAACATTATGGGCTTACAGAACTATATGTAAGAAGTTAACATGATAGACACCCTTAAAATTGGTGTATGGACATGAATCAATAGTTCCCTTGGAGTATTTGATACCTAGTTTGTGCATTGTAGCTATTACAAACATGACAGAAAGAGGTGTAACACAAGAAATATTGGCTCAACTTATGGAATTGGAAGAAGATGAAATTATAGTTGGTTTTCATCAGAAAGTACAGAAAGCAACGGACAAAGCTTGGCATGACAAACATATTAAGAAGAATAAATTTAAGGAAGGAGATCTGGTTCTCCTCAATGAAAGTAAATATTTGCAGAACCCAAGGAAGCTTAGAATGCATTGGCTAGGACCATATGAGATAAAGTCTATCACAAATGGAGGTGTTGTGTAGTTGCAGGATTTATCAAGAAAGGAACTTCAAGATTTGGTGAAAGGTATTCGACTGAAACTGTATAGGGACAACCGACCTACCAACTCTTGATAGTTGTAGCGCATAAGTTAGACTTGTACATGTTGTATATAGTAGGAGTTAAAAGAAGAAAAAAAAGTAGAAAAATGAGAAAAATCCAAAAAGAAGTAGGTAGATGGATAAGTGGTAGACATATAGTTGAAGGATATAATGTGCAATAGAAGCTAGAAAGAGGTATGACAGAACATGAAGACACTGGGCGACATAAAAATATGACTAGACAAAAAACATAACACGATGGGATAGAGAGCAGTTGGAAAAAGAAATATGATGACCGGAAAAGTGGGATATGTCAGAGCATTTATGACAGGCACTATAAAAGCAGGAGACTTGAAAGGTAAGCCTCATTGTGATTTTGAGAAGACGGGAGATAAAGAGAGAAATTCAAGTAAATACACAGAGCGACTAGGCATCCCAAGAGTTTTCAGCAACGATTCAGAGCTGTAGGGTCAAGAATTTGTAGTATGGCGCCAACTAAGGTTTGAGCACCCAATAAAATGTCCAGAAGAACCTGCAACAACACCATATCATCGTAAGAGAAACTACCAAAAGTGTAAAACCCTAGTGAACAAACATGATTTGTAGAAGTGGATTAGATTCCATATCTTGAACCAGTGAGCCCCACACCCATCGAAGAGAAATATAAAGTAACATAAGAAATGGATGTGGATCCAAGGACTGAAGAAGAAAACCCTATCGAAGGAAAAAATCCCACACAACAGCTAAGTATGGGAGCACCGCATCAGACAAACAGGGCATATGATGAAAGAACAGAATCAGATGATCATAGAGCAGAGGCCAAACCAATCCAGAAACTGGTCGCAGAGACAACGCTGCAAAAAGAGGAACAAGTGAAAGTGGAAGATACTATAGGTGAAAAAGAATCAGATGCAGAAACATAAGAGGATTCACACCAGGAAGTAGGGCCATCCACCACTAAGGGAAAGAGAAAGGGGAAACAAACTGTGCAAAGGTTTCCACGCAAATTGGATGAAGTCACAATAGTACTACCGCACATATCAGAAGGAGTGACAATTGTTTCTAACATCTTAGGGTATGTAGAAAAATTGAGGTATGTAGATCATGGCGTAGAAGATAGAGATAAATTCCAGGAATTTGAGCCACAGGTATACATGGAGAGAAAAGAGATCAGTGCATTTGGAGTTCCAATAATTGAACCAAAAAAATGGATAACATGATTATACAACACATAGATAAGGAAATTACTAGAGATCCCACACTTTTGATGAGACAAGGATGTGAATAACTGCGTCAAACAATTGTTGGCATTAGTAAATGGGGGAATTTTGTGGCTGGATAGGCCAATATCAATTGATGTTGATATGATTGAAAAAATAACAGGTCTTCCCATAGATGGCGAGAAGCCTGAGCAATATCTAGATGAGAAAACTAAGGAGAAGACCCTAACAAAGGATATGAAGAATACATATGGAATAGTGAGAGGAACCTAGGGAATTATAATCAATAGGATCAATGAACCTGTGACAAGGATGGAAACAAATTTAATGGAACACAAATTGTTAAGGAAGTGTCACAAAGAGGAAGCACCAACAAGAGTGATAACAATAGTCATGCAGTGGACGAAGGGGAAATTACTAAGATAGAGTCCATACTTATTGAACTTGTTTTTGGACGATTGTAAAGATGCACAAGACTTAGGCACAAAGTTCCATTATTCATGGCTAATCATACTTATAGCATTGGTAGGATGGAGACAACCCAAATATAGTGCATTTTGTCAAAGGATAGGAAAGTGTCATGCAACACAATATGGAACATTGTGGCACACATCAGTCGTAAGAGAAAAGAAAGCCAACTCCAATATATTTTCGATGTATTTTGAGGAAATATAGGAAAAAGTGGTTGAGATATGGAGGATACCACTAGAAGTGGTGGAGGAGAAAAAAGACATAGAAAACTTTCAAGTATCAAGAAACAACGTCTGGATTCATGCTAAAAGGGACCCAAAGAAGAACTGGTTGTAGATGAGGTACTGCATCACTAGGGAGGAAGTCCAATAGGCCATGAAAGATTGGCCAGATGAATGGAAAGTACTAATGACATCACAAAAGGAAAAAAAGGGAAACAACTAGTAGAAGATGGTACATCGCAAAAAACCACCAATCCAACAACAAACACCAAAAAGACTGCAAAGCACGCAAAGGATATTGCAAGGAGTGTGACAGTAAAGAAACCAAGACAAAAAAATAACATTCCAAAGACACCTACACAGGAGAAGTATTGTACCAGAGTGACCAATGGAGGAACACAAAATAAGAAGCCTAATGGAAGCACACAAAATGAAACAAATGTTCCCGCATAGGAGGGATAAGAAGGAGGATACATCCAAGACATAGAATTACCCACAAATTTAGTGCAGACATAGACTCTTCCGAAGAGGAGGACTATGTTGCATGCAACTGGAAAGAGGAAAACGATGAAGGCACACAAAGATTTCCCGAAATTCACAATTATAGAAGATGATGCGAATATGGTGGCAAAAAAAGTACAAGACTGTGTAGCAGAGTCGTGAAACAACGTGGAGAAGCAAAGAGAGTTAATTATAAAGAAACTAGTAGAATTTAAGGAAACTTTATCACACCTGCAACTGAGTGTAGTGCAACAGAAGGAAAAGGCATAGCCACAACAAATTGCTCAAGAAGATACAGTCCCAGTGCAGGAAACAATCCAAATTATAGCTTCAGGAAGTGATAACTTTTCTATCACTAGGGATATGTTGCATTTGGAAGAGGAAGCAGTGTAGAAACTGATGAAGGATATTGCTCACTTGGAATTTTCTTTGGCTAAGATCCCCATGAAAGAAATGTACAAATTGCAAGTTAGCGTCACATAGGAAATTCAATCTAGAGCACGAGCAGATGAAATGGAGTTATAAACAACAAAGGACATAAAGGATACACTGAATATAGCCCTTAATGAAGTGCAGGTTTATACAGATGAGGCATAACAATGCATTGTACAGATAGAGTAGCGCATATAAGAAGTATTCAAGTTCATTCCAGACAACACGCAAGAAGGGGCACATTTACAGACAAAGGAGAAAATTGGGAAGATCACGCAGGCAATAGAAAACTATAAGAGTCACATAACAGACTTAATGGAACAATTGAACCCAAGAAATATGCCATAAGTGAGCTCACACAGAGAGAAATTTATTGCAAGGCACATGGAAAACATGGCACAAAGTATTAAGGACATTACAAAGCTATATGACAAAAGTGCGCAACTCTGGACAAGCCTACAAGAGGATGAAAAGTTGCAGGCATTGGAACAAAAAGAGGAAGGTGTTAACACAACCATGTAGGAGTTGAAACAAAGGAAGAAGTCCATGAACATTTAGGAGAGGATGAGTAGCGTGCAAGAACTAAAGAATTTGTAGGCATAACTAAAGAAGGTGCAAACATAGAAGCAGATGAGGCAGGCTTGGTTGGAGCCATTACAGGAAGATGCAAATAATATTTTAACAACGATGGATACAACAAAGGACCATATGGAAACTATTAAGTTGGAGGAAAAAGAGATCCTGAAGGAACATCTCACTGTGTATACTATGGATTCTTTTGTAGAGAAGAACGCACAAGTGAAGACTTGTGTTGAAGAGATCTCAGGTCGATTCGAGGAGTTGAAAAAATATGTCAAGGAAGTAAACACTGCCTGAGTGGCTTGGGATGAGCCACAAGTAAGTTTTGGGGGCTTGTTGGAGCATGCTATTTTGGGGAACAACGCAGTAGTTTTGGAAGATAGTTGGAGTATGCACCAGGAAAGAAGGGAAAGCAGCGCGATAGAAGACAAGGACACCGATGTGCCGAGAATTAAGGAAAAGAAGCGCAGAGTCAAAGAAAGGAACGATTGGATCGAAGACCAACCACGCAAAGGAATTCATTATGTGGACAGGCCTAATCCACCAGGGTTGGGGTTTTGATTATGATGTAATGGGTTTTTAACCACTTTTGGTAGTATAAATATATGATGTACGAGGTAGATGAAGGAGGATTTGATCTAGTTTTTTTAGCAAAGTCGAGTTCAGTTTTGATTCTGTAATACCTTTTTGAGTCGCAATATCGGTTTTGGGATGAATAGTTGAGGATATAAAGTGGAATTAGATGGATTATAATTGACGGTCAGGTTGCAAGTTTTGGAGCTTGGTGCGACACTGGTCCGCCTCACACATATTTGTGCATTCCAAATGCACTTTTGATGTAATTCACGCAATGAAGAACTTTGATCAAGAATAATAAGAAGCATAAGATATTCGCATATGTAGCCTAGGGATGATGAACCGTGGTAAAATATTGTGTCAGTGTGTGAAATGTGTTCTTTATGTGTTGCTTTACTTTACGATGAATGAATGGATAAATGAATGAATTTGTTAGGGTTAATTTACATTGCGCACTAGTATAATTATGAAGAATGAATGTTCAAAGTTAAATGAATGGTAGATTTGAATGATATCATGGTAAATATGATGAGTGTTGAAGTAGAAGAATAGTATACCTAACATCCCCATGAGAAACATCCCTTCCATGACTGTAGACATTTGGGTTCTACAGTCACCCATAAGCCATCTTGAGTGAGACTGCATTGTGCACTCTGTGTGCAGTGTTTCCTTCTGGTTTACCAAAGGGGCCGATGGTTTCTAGGGATTTGTTTGAGACATAAGGTAGAACATGGGTTATCCCATACATCCAACACATACCTAGATGAATAATTTGTAGTGTGCACAAATGCGTACAAGGAAGGGCTCGGTGGAGTCCTCAGTAAAAAATAACACGGGTATGTTTTGAATATAGAAAACTAAGGGAGAATGAGATAAATTATGCTACCCATGATTTAGAGCTAGAAACCTTGTACACACATTGAAAATTTGGAGGCATTACCTCGTGGGGAAGAGGTTTGAGCTAGGAACAAACCATATTGGTCTGAAACATTTATTTGGACAACCAACACTAAATGCTAGGAAAACTAGATGATGGTTGGAGTTTCTTAGTGAGTACGATTTTGAAATTAAACATATTAAGGGAAAATAAAATTAGGTGGTTGATGCACTCAACAAAAGATCCCATGAAGTGCATGTTTCATCCATCAACATGTACAAGAGAAATTTGAAGGATAAAATTCTTGAAGCAACAAATTCAGATCCGATTTATTTACAAATAAAGGAAAACTTATAGCAAAAAAATACACAACAAAAAATTTAAAGTTATGAATTAAAATAGGACAAGATCCTCTTGTACAAGGGAAAGGTGTACGTGCCAAATTCCATGGAGCTGAAAAATATAGTGTTGAGGGAAATTCACAATGTGCCATATGTTGGGCACCTAGGATATCAAAAATCCATTATAGATATGAGGAGCCAATATTTTTGGTTGGGGATGAATAAAGAAGTGGCTAACTACATAGCCCAATGTCTAGAGTGCGAAAAGGTAAAGACAAAGCACAAACATCTAGCAGGGATATTGCATCCATTTCCCATACCAAAATGGAAATGGGAGGTGGTCACGGTAGATTTTATTACAAATCTTCCCAGGATAGTGAAGGAACATGATTCCATCATGGTGGTAGTGGACAAATTGACTAAAACAACACATTTTATTCTCGTAAAGACAAGACATAAGGAAACAAACATTGAAGATATCTACATGAAGGAAGTTTTCAACCTACATGGAGTGCCTACGAAAATAGTTTTAGATAGAGATTCCAAGATCACATTCAAATTTTGGCAAGGTTTTCTCAAAGGCTTTGGAACAAATATGAATCTTAGTACAACATATCACCCAGAGTCCGATGGGGAAAAAGAAAGGACCAATAGGATAATTGAAGACATACTTAGGATGTATGTGATGGATCAACCATCAAAATGGGAAGTCTACATCTACTTAGTGGAGTTTATAATAATGGGTATCAAGCCTCATTAAAAAAGTGTGGTGAGCCAAGCCGGTTCACCAGGTAAATACCCAATGTAGGTAGGCCAATAGGTTATAATCCATAAAGGATAATATATTAAATAATAATGTATATGAATATGAGATGATGTGATACAATAAGAATGGGGGCCTTATATACCCACGCAGGGGTGCCCTTCCATGAAGAGACGCGACCTTTCATTGGGAAGCTGTCATTTTATTAATTATTCATTAACTATTATAATGTATTTATATTTATTATTATATATTATGTTCATAACATTGCCTTCCCCTTAAAAATGCTTTGTCCTCAAGCATACTTATGGAAGACTTATCTTTTGCTCTGGCTTGTAATATTGTCTCCTCATTCTTTATTCCTGAATTAGTGATTGTTGAGGGATTGAAATGATAGGATTGTCTAAGGGCTACATAGAACCGTCAAATTATAAGGGAGTCTTCCCACCTTAAATCGATCTTCTGCACAATGGGGATTTTATGGGGTTCTTGTAGACAATTTGATATATTTTGACTCCCCTTATAACTTCTACCTTGCGCATCATTTGTAATGGAGGTAATAATTTTTGACATATTTTTCATTTGTTTATGTGGATACATTGATTGGTTGAAGTATCAATTTTTGTGATAAGGATGTCTATAAGGAATCCTTGCAACCTAATATTTACTTTGTGTACTTGTAGCTTCTTCTTGATTAACACTTGGAATTGAGTCTTCTTCATAGACCTGGCTTGTTTCTACTTCGACATGTGAATACCTATTTACATCAACTGAATCCTTCTGAGCTGTAAGGTTGACTAGGTCTGTATTAATGTCTTTATCCATCATCAATTTTTTTCCATTTGAAGACTTATGTAGTTCCATAGGTTCAATCATTGTCTCTTTATCTACCAATGATTCTTTATTGATACGTTGTTCTAACTTGTCCTCTACCGTGTTCTTATCACTCTTTATCTTCTTAATCTAGGTGATTAAACTTTGATTATGGATTTTTAGGCGACAATTCTCTTCATCCTTCTCTGATAATTTATTAATGAGACCATGATTAGCTTGTTCTAACTTCTGATCCCTATGCTTCTTATCTTTTGACTCGTTGAGTTGTACCAATAAATTTTGGTTATCATCTTTTAAGTAAGAAATGTCTTTGTCTTTTTCCTGTAATTTTCCCTCAAGATTTTGTTTTTTTCTCTCTTCTTGTTTTTTTATCATTTGCTCGAACCCAAATTGAAATTGTAAATTTCTGTTGTGTTGTTGATAATGAATTAAGTGGTTTTCTAATTCTTTTATTTTCACTTTCCAATGGGTGTCACCTTGATTTTCTACTAAAATAAAAATATTTTTACAATATGGAAAAGGGTGAGCTCCTTTCATAAGGCCCCTTTCATACTCTTTCTCTTTTTCACAATAGGGACATTTTGCCGAGAATGTATTCCTTGTAGATGTCATAGTTCACTTCTTATTTTTCAATAAACGATAAATGTAAAAGGGGCTCTCCTCTTAATAGAATATATATATATATAATCTCCTTATACTTTATAAAGAGTACCTTATGTTTTGACTTATAATAAAATTCCCTTTTATACTCTTGACTATTTGTTAGTGACGGTTAGGGATCAACAAACGCGACCTTAAGTTTTGTGAAATACTTAATTGGAGGTAAACACACACACACACATATATTATATATGGTATGGAATACCATGGGCCAATGGTTTTCCAAAACCATGGGATGGTAAATCTCCAAAGGTAAAATAAAATATTCACTTTTCCTCTTCTTTGAAACTTTTTCTTTTAAATTACTTTTTCTCACTTTTTAAATGAAAATTAACTTAACTAATGCCAAATATGGAATATTTCCTTCAAATTTATTGGTGTGCACTTATACTTATTCACGTGCACCTTAAGAAAACCTTTTCTTTTTTTCTTTTCTTTTGTTTTTTTCTTCTCTTTTTTTTTTTTTTTTGTTTTTTGATTTTGTGTAGAATGACCTTTTTACTTTTGCTGAAATGTGTAGAATATTTGATTTATAAATGGCCAATGACCAATATGAGGTCAAAGACCCTATTTTAGAGAAACTATATTTTGTGGCCAAAATTTGGATCGAGACGAAGCTTTGATACCACTGTGGTGAACCAAACTAGGTAAATACCCAATGTAGGTAGGACAATAGGTTATAATCCATAAAGGATAATATATTAAATAATAATGCATATGAATATGAGATGATGAGATACAATAAGAATGAGGGCCTTATATACCCATGCAGGGGTGCCCTTCCATGAAGAGACATGACCTTTCATTAGGAAGGTGTCTCTTTATTAATTATTCATTAACTATTCTAATGTATTTATATTTATTATAATATATTATGTTCATAACAAAATGAGTCATTTTGAAGCTTTGTATCGTAGAAAGTGTAACACACTAGTGAGATGGGACAACCCAGTAGACAGAGTCATCATTGGGTCATATTTGTTAAAAGAAATGGAAGAGAAGATGACAAAGATCAGGCATAATTTAAAGGCTTCCTTGGATAGGCAGAAAATCTATGCAGATAAAAACAAAATTTTCAGAGATTTTAAAGTGGGAGAACATGTTTTCCTAAAAATGAAACAAAAAATAAGTTCGATAAGATTGGGTTTTTGGCCAAAGTTGGCAGCAAGATATTGTGGGTCTTTCGAAATATTAGAAAAGATAGGGCCAATTTCATACATGTTAGAAATTCTTGCATATATGAGAGTGCATAATGTTTTTAATGTATCATTATTAAAAAAATATGTTCCTTACCCTAACCACATAATTGATTGGATTGTGATCCATGTGTAAGACAAAGGGGATTTCCAGGTGGAACCAATATGCATCATAGATTGGAAATTCAAAGTGTTCAAGAAAAATTCCATAGGGCTGGTAAAGGTTCAATGGACTTGCTACGGTCTTGAAGATGCAAGATGGGAGCATGAAGAAACCATGCGGGAGGAAAACCCACAATGTTTTGTCAATTTTGAAGAAAATAGAAGTTGAAAATGCAAGAGTCCATTTTTGGGCAGCTAGTTACCGAAACCAATCTCTGAAATTCTTGGTCGCCTAAGTTGATATCCCTGATAAAATAATGTTACCTATCGATGGAATGAAGGCAGTGAAGGGGGCACATTCCTTGGATCCGTAAGTTGAGAAGAAATATAGATTTGGTTTGGAATGCTGTAGGACTCTAGAGGGTAAAAACTTGCAGAATTTTGTTTTTATTTTATGAACGTTGTAATGTAAATTTTTATATGTTTTTGGCATGGTGCGGTGCATCGAGGGTGATGCAAAATTGTAGGGGAGGGTGAACGTAACATCCCCACTATAATCCCTAGTTTAATTAATGCATAAGGTGGCTATAGATGTGGCTATGGCCAAAAAATGTAAATGTGAAATGTATTGTATGAATTGCAAATAAATATAATGTAATAACAACTGTTGGGAATGGACAGAGATGGGGGATGATTAATCCAAAAGTGATGGGGATGTCTAAGAGGGGGCCCAAAGGGAAAATGATTATGGGTGTTAATCCAAGCCCAATTTTCTGAATTTATTTATCATTGAGGAAAAAATTATATTTCAATTTGAGTGTGAGAGCTAGAGGGTGGGTGTGACAGTCAAATCCCATATTTATTGGAAAGCATGGGGAAAAAGCAATCAACATTGGGCATAGCGAGCAGTCAATGGTCTTGGTAAAAGAGAGGAAATTTGTATGGGTAGTAACAAATAGTTTTGGGACAGGAATTTTGGACATGAACAACAAGAGAGAACATAAAAGAAGATCTTGGGAGAGGGAACAAGAAGGCTGGGTGAATTCTGGATCGTATTGGAGAGTTTTGGAGCTGGAAAATGAAGAAATAGGTTGTCAGGACTGAAGAGTGAACTATTGGGTGATTTTCACTGTATCAACAAGTGTTCGTTGTTGGTTTTGTTGGTATTTGTTCCTAGCAGTGAGATCCCTTAAGATCCCAATTGAGAGATTCCTAGATACATGTGCTAGAGAAACCCTGATAAACAAATGGGATGATTGATGGATTTAGAGCAATGAAGGAGTACATTCCTTGGGTTGGGAAGGTCAAGAGGAAGAGAATTGGAGGAAATTCAGGATAGTTTTAGGATAAATCTAGTGGGTTGTGTGATATGGAGCTGTGAAGGACTGTAAGGGGCACCCTTTTTTTGTGGATTCCTAGCCCCATCTCGGGAGTGACTTGTTGTTGATATTTGCAACAACATATCTATGGTTGGGTGGAACATCCTTCCCAAGCAGCTGGTTTCACAAACGTTTTATAAACGATAAGTGTTTATCTATTTTGTTGAATTATTTACGAGTTCATGGTTGTGCATTTAATCTGTGAATGAGAATGGTTTTATATGATGTTATAGATGTTTTATCAATTTCATTCATTCCTATTTAAAATGTTGTAGTCACATTTAATTATGGGTATTATAATCTGGTTGTAAATGTGCTTAAATCGTAGCTAGTAAGCTACATGAATTGTTTAGCAAAAGAAAATTTCATTTATGTGTATTTCTGCAAGTAATGTTCCCTATTTGAGCTAGGGGACGTTACAAGGAAAATGGGTTTCGATGCCATTATCTATTGGGTCATTGGTAGCAATGATACCATCAACAATTGGAAGCCATGAAATGAAAAAATGCTTTTGTAAGACATTAACATCCATTGAAAAGGTTTGGTAAAAGAATTTAGGATGAGTAATGGAGGACAAAAAGTGGAAATGATTCAAGTGGCACATTTCTATGACTATAAAGAGATGTCAAAAGAAAAAGTTTTTATTTAGCCAAATTTTCCCAAAATTGATTGTAATTGTGAGTATGCATAACCAATCTGGAAATCATACTTTTTTTAGGTCAAATTTTATTTAAAGCTTCTAGGACAACATCTCTTTAGTTTTATTTTATCATAACATGAATATCACACTTATCCCATGTTTATGCATATCAAATTGGAAATAATGGGAACTAAATGAATGCATAAAAAGTGATTTACAATTTGTTCATTCAAAAATAGGAGAGCTACTCTATCCCGATAAGGATCCTACATGGTTAAAGAAAGAAGGTGTATTCTTTCACAAATATGAATACATTATTCCAAAAACAATTGGATCATGTGGATATCTCAAAGAGATCCCTTTACCTTCCCTTAGATTATTGGAATGGCCAAGTGTAGATGATTCTTCTGTAAGTTCCTTTTGTTACAATTTATTTTCATAAATACAAATTGGAATGAAAGACAAAGGTGACATTCATGTGCATAGTGGAATTTTCATGCCATTCTCTATGTTTGTTCATCGTTTTGCGAAGGAGTCATTGATAAGGGAAACTAGTAAAATGCATGCTACTTCAAATCCTTTCAATGACCTATTTACAATTTTGTTTTTCACTAAGTGGGATAGAAGAGTACATGACCAAAGTGTAGAAGAAATAGAGTGAAAATTGAGTCACAACACCTTGTCTTTCAAGTAAGTCATTTCAATATTATTTATTTTTAATTGTATCACGCTTCTTCATTTTTAGGGGTTATAAGAGGCAAATATTGTAACATCCCTCTCTTGTGCGCACTCAACGAACTTATTCTTTGAGGACACTTGCTTGCAAGTGATCCAGATTATTATACTATTGGCCATTTGATTATGATTATGAGGCATTATGGATATGATGATATGTTATTTTGTTGTATTGACATAGACATGTGCTATTGACTGAGTTCTCTTGAGTGTGTAGGACTTTGGACCTCAAGGATGCAGAGGCATCGATGAAACCCCTTGGACTCTGGATCAAGTCAGGGAGTGGACTATTGGGGTTTGATTGTCGTTGATATGACATATGTACATTTGATTAGATGTTATGATGATTGATTTGTATTGCTACTATGATTCGTTGATGATGCAGGTTGACGATAGCTTGCCTACTAGACTCACATGTGGAGTAGAGGGGTCACACATGACAACCAGAGACTTTGAGGGAGAGGTGTGGACAACAACCCTGCCACAACCTACTAGCACTCCCACTATGGCTAGAACTATAGGTTAACGATTACCTAGTTTGAGAAGAACCACGATGCCGTGAGGGTAGACTGTGACAGTCACTCACGATGATTATAAGTGGTGCACAATAAGGTAAGGGCCTTATCCCTTAGAGGCCCTTAGTCTCCCATAAGATCACCTGGCGGAGTATTGAATCCAGGGGTTTTTGATGTCTACCAAGTCAGTCAAGAGGCGAGTGCCACCCTTGGAGCATGTAGTGCATCCTGAAGGGCACGTCACACAAGGAAAATAGAAAGATGTGAGTGGTACCCTTGGAGCACGTAGTGCGTCCTAAAGGGCACGCCGCGCAAGGAAACAAAAAAGAGGTGAGTGGCACCCTTGGAGCACGTAGTGCATCCTAAAGGGCGCGTCATGTAAGGAAAATAGAAAAAGGCGAGTGTCACCCTTGGAGCACCTAGTGCAAACTGAAGGGCACATCACGATTTCAATGGGTAAGTGAATAAACCTAGTCGACCTTAAAATGAATGATGTGATAGTAAGATTTAAAAACGTTTTCCCTAATACAAATGTCGCCCAACCTAGTGAAATTAAAATCTAGGTCTAAGTAACAAATGTGGTCAAAAAAATAATAATCATAATTAAACATGTAACAAGACGGGGGTAAGAAATTAAATTAAATTATTAAAATCAAATTACAATGGGGGATTAAAATTTTAAAAGGGAAATGATTGTTTTATCTACATATGCTAAATTAACTTTTAATTAAAAAGAAAAAGGGGTAAAAGGATTCTTTTCTACACTTGCTAATTTGAGTTTTAGTTAAAAAGGGAAAATAGGGAAACTTAAAAGAAATAGGAAACTAAAGGAAAAAGAGGAAACATAAAGAAAAAGGGAAACATAAGGAAAAGGTTGAATGTCTAACTTAGTAAAGAATCTTGCCTTTAAGAAATTTCTAATTATGAACTCAAATAGGAATTTAGTAAAGGCGTAGGTCATTTAAGATGTGTAAGGGAATATTGGGACACCAAGGAGCATTTTTAGGAATTTTTTTAGGTGGGTGAGGGAAATAGGAATAATTGAATAATTAATGAAATTAATTTCTGGTGCAACTAGGGGGATGGGTGACATGTGTATGGGGGAGGTTTTTTTCTTATTAAATTAATGAAAAATAAATTAAATGGGAATTTGGGAACTAAATCACTTAAAAACTCTATAAAAGGGATGGAGGAGGAGGAGTATGGATCTCATCTTTTTGCGTAACGTTGGGATGCTGAATTGTTTTCTTGACTGAACTTATCTTGTGGGAGTTGGGATACCTAGCTCGGCTAATGAGTGGTAGCTCGACCTTGCGAGGCGAGTTGGGTGCTAGCTGTTCTTTGGTATAGTGTGTGTGGCCCCTTTGTGTCTCAGGGAGATTAGGGGGAAGAAGATTACCCCTAGCGTTGGCTGAGATGTATCGGTGAGGTCACATCGGCCAACAAGCGAAAGTTCGATAGAGTGCGCAGGACATAAACTACTGAGTAGTCACGTTTGGCTAAGGTACGCCAGTTTAATTGTTACTCACAATGAAATTAAATTTACTAATGTTATTTCTCTGTTCTCGTTTAAGATTTCATTTCCATGCGCTGTCTTGCACCTGCTTTCCTACGAGATTGTAATTTCCTTGCTTGCTAGTTTCTGAATGGATTTCCCTTGGCGAACCCAACTTCTGATTTCAGTAACTTATCTGTGTGGGATTTATTGATTATTATGAAGAGATTGCTATTTATCTTCCATTCTTATCCCTAGGTCATTAGTCCATGCCTGAGCAGTTAGCTAGGAGACAAATCGACGGTCGTCATTTTGGTGTTTATAGACCTATAGATTCTAATGCCCTGCTTTTTTGTGCATGGATGATGAGCAAAGGATAATTTTTGCCCAACTGTCCACCCCTTTCTTATCTCTGTGTTTGATTGATTCATGGCTAATTAATTTTCTTTGCACCTTCTGGTAATTGAGAATATTTGCGTATTGTTTATCATTTCTCTCTGTGAACAACTTAATACTCTCTATGTTTTTAATATCACCTCTGCATTTTTGGATGGTATTTTATTCTTTGTGATTTTAATGACAGTTCCCAGCTCTTTGATTGGTAAAATCTTAGCATTATTAATATGTGAATGAAAGCATTTGATTTATATATTGACGACATTTTTAATTGTTGATTGCGATTTGAATCTCTTATACACAACGAATTTATGTATTGGGCATCTGCGTTTGAATCCTTATTACCTAGTCCTTTCTCTGCATTTTACCTATACACTCATGTTTTATACAATTATGCATACATATCATTTTACTCTGCATTTTTTTGAACCACATATTGAATGCGTTTATATCTCCCCTTTTCTTTAAAACGCCTTGACACGTCGAACTTGTAATGTAGAGACAATGATTTCTGGTGACATCTAGATCACGATTTTGTATTACTTACACCGAGATTTCCGTAACTTTAGACAACGAATTTGTAATGTAGAGACAACGATTTCTAGTGATATCTAGACCATGATTTCTGTATCACTTACAAAAATATTTTCATAACCTTTAGACAATGTTTTTACTTTGCAAACAGTGGTGTTCTACAGTGTAAATGGGGGTGTATTTACTTTGTAATTGGTAGCATATTTTCTGTGTATATGGGTAGCGTATTTGTTGTGTAATAGTGTGTAAATGGGTAGTGTATTTAGCGCTTTTGCTGTGCGAATGATGGTGTTTCTATAGAGTAATGGTGGTGTTTTAATGGCAGCGAAATTCCCTTGATTTTGATAGTGTTGTTTAATATGATGACTATAAGGATTGTCAGCATTCTTATAATAGGAGTGACAACAATGTTAATGGTAAACTCTGTGAAATTTCTTTAATTAGACAACATTGACATAATTGACTCTGCGAAACTTTAAAAGATAGTCAGCAGTATCTTTATGGATGGTTGACTACATTTTCTTTTATATATACAATAGGCTCATGTAGTTAATTAGACAGTGATACTGTTGGCACAGACAATGTTTTATCCATTATAGATAATCACATCCTTAGATAACATATGATAGCATTTTATAACTTTATATGACAACCAGTCGTTAATAGATGGTGACTTCTATCATATTGTTAAACGTCGATTTGGTTACTTTCTAGTTTATAGACAACAGGGTTGTCAATTCCTTTAATAGACAGTTAACTATATCATTAACTTGTTGTTAAATTCTTATTTTGATAATTTCCTTTGACAATGTTATGTATTAAAAGACAGTAAAAATATAATCAAAAGAAAACAAATGCATTGGGAGATTAAGGACATCTATACCTGGTGATGTGAAAAGACAACGAATCTAGTTATCGAATTGCACAGGGCAACGACTTAGTTTGCAGAGTTTAACTCCTTTTTAAATGTATTTAACCCAACAAAACTTGCAAGCAGAAAATTTATTATATAGTTTAAATTCCATTCCAATTATAATCTCACGACGATTTTTCTAGTAGAGAATTATTTGTAGAGTTTAAAGTTTCATTTAATAATTACACAACACAAATTTTCCAGTAGAGATTTAAATTTGAAGAGTTAAATCTTATTCTAAATATAATTACACAACGATTGCTGCCAGTGATTAAATGTTGAAGAGTTTAAAAAAGATTGGTTGCAAGGAAGGTGGATATCCTTACTACCCTTAGAATTATTGTCTTTATGTGTCCATGGTTTTATATATGTCTTATGACTTATGAAAACGATATCCTAATTTTTTTCCTTATATAGCGATAGTTCATTTATCCGTCTTACACATCGGTCCTTTAACTTCTGCCTCAATAAATTAAATGCTGCTGATAATAGTTCACTCTTCCACACTTAGACATAATGATTAACAGTTAATGGGTTATGGGTTAATGGAATAATAGTTTAACAGCTTGCGCAACCTAATTGAGTGATGTAACCTTGCGTCCTGTCAAATTGTTGCTTGGGTGTGTGGGTATCATCTTCTTGCCAGTTATTTATGTCTCCTAGCGCGTTGGATTTGTCTTGAGTCTGTGGTCCAAATAGGTTATGTTGCACCAGGGTTATTGTCACGCCTATCAGCTAGCGACGGAATGATTCCTGATGAGGGGATCATTGCGCGCCCTAATGGATAGAGGCAAATAATAACTTGGCCAGAGTCTATGCTTCCTTTTGTGCATGTTTGTTCATTATAGTTGATGTTGGTGCTTGGGTTGTAATGCCTTCAAGCGTTTGGTTTTGTGCACCATAGAGGTTTCTAGCTACTGGTCCTCGAGGCCATTGTGTCGGGATTGTGAATGTTGTCCTTTACCTTGTAGGCGTTGTCATGTTTTTTTTGGGCAAGTAGTCGTTTCTATATATCTTTGATTTTTGCATGTTTCACCCAGTTGCTCGATGTGCTAGTGTGTTGTGTCGTTGTTGTCTGTTGCCTAATCTGCATGCATGGTGTTCATCGTCAGGTTATGTGGTTCAAATGTTGTCTTCATTGCCTTCCTACCTAAAAAACAAAAAAAAAAATTGCACTTTTTTCTTTGCTTGAAGTCGTAAGACATGTGTCTTTACATATGGTATGAAAGCGGGTTCGACCCATGACTTAGGATCACTATGACTTTCGTTGATTTGAGTTCTGATTATAAGGTTCCTAATTAATTTAATTTGTATTTGTGCAGGTAATCATGGTTAAAGGACGTCGCATGGGAATTTAATGAGATTCTAGGGGAGGAGGCAGGATGCCTCCAGTAGCATCCACGCTTGAGGGGTATAACCCCCAGGGAGACGAACAGGTTGTTGGGTAGGAACAAATAACGGTGGGTGATGTGGTTGGGTTGATGAGGTGTTTTCAGTGGATTTTTGAGGCACTGATTAACTGTTTGGATAGATATGAGGCTAGGGTACTGGCACCCCCTGAGGGTCTACCGCGAACTCCGATCGGTACTGGAAGAATTCACCATGAAATCGAGAAGGTCAAATTTCCCGAGTTCTTTGTTGCCCCGGACGACGCAGCTGCCAAGGCATGGTTGGAGAATATGGTGATGTGATTTTCACTTCGCGAATATACCTCCAACATGAAGGTCTGCATGAAGGTCCTCCAACTGAAGGGGAGAACTCTTATTTGGTGGAAGACACTCCTGCCACAATTGAACATGGCCGTCAAAGACGTGTCATGGGAACTGTTTGAGGAACGGTTCTGAGAGAGGTACCTATCAAAGGAATTCATTGAACGTCATCTCAATGAGTTCAATGCCTTGTGACAGGGGGGTTGTATAGTGCTAGAGTACGAGGTCCATTTTATGGAGTTTTTTTAGTATGCTCTACACCTAAATACCGAGAAAATTAAGGTTAACAGGTTCTTGTTTGGCCTTAATGTTATCATACGTGCAACGGTTAGGATTATGATGCCTCAGAACTTGCATGATGCCATCCAGAAGGCCCTCATAGCAGAGGAGGAGCTTATCAGCGGGGGTCAGAGCAGGACTCCAGCGAGACCATCAGGGCAGGTGTCATCTGGTGTGAAACAACATCAGACACCAGCTAGACATATATCGTGGCTTCCATAAAGGATCCTCTTTCACTACACCTCGATGACTAGTGCCTCAATAGAGGAATCCTTACCGAGGACCACAACATCAACAACAACGTCGACTGCAGCAGCAGCCGTTTAGGAATGTTCAGTAGAACATACCAAGATTCCAGGATGGTGGGCCTTCAACTTCTACTTCGGGAACCAGGACTACTGGAATGAAGAAAGGGTGTTGGACATGTGGGGGGACACATTACTAGCGTGCCTACCCAGTGGAGAGGACTAGAGCATCTGGATCAGCCGGACCCAGTACCGTGGGATATTTGGGCAAGGCCCATCATATCCATGCAACAATGAATAACCACCAGGCAGAGCACCAGTCGACTATACTCAAGACGTCAGGTACCATTGCTGACCGACCCTTAGTATTTTGAGAAATCCTGGTGCTAATGAGAGTTTCATTTCTGGTGCAGCGCTAAAAAGAATTAAGGTAAAGGTAGTCAAACATGATGATTTTATCTTTGTAGAGATAGCTTCGGGAGCCAAACAAAAGGTTGGAGGGAAGGTTACAGGCTGTACCCTTAAACTGGGAGAGTTTGTCACCAAGGCCAACCTGTACGTCACGATTTTGGGATCTTATGATGTCATGATCAATATGGACTGGTTGGAATCACATGAGGCGATACTGAACTGTAAGATGAAATGATTGATCTTGGTTGATGATGAGGGACAAAGACGAGTGATTGTAGGTCGGAACTAGGGATTTTCCCTGAGGTTCATCTCTTCCTTGCAACTACGGAAGAGCATGCGCAAGGGATGTAAGATTTATGCAATCCTTGTGTTAAACGACAAGGGCGTAGTGGAAGGTATAGAACACCTTCCGATGGTGAGAGAGTTTGTGAACGTATTCCTAGAGGAGTTTCCTGGGTTGTCTCCAGAGAGGGAATTGGAATTTACCATAGACCTAAAATCGGGGACTCAATCAATAGTGAGAATGACTTATCGGATGTCGACCTCGGAGTTACAGGAGTTGAGAATGCAACTGAAGGAGTTGTTGGACTTGGGACTTATACGTCCAAGTGTGTTACCGTGAAGAGCGCCTGTTATTTTCATACGAAAGAAGGATGGGTCATGGAGACTCTGCATTGACTACCGTCAATTGAACAAGGCAATGATCAAGAATTAATATTTGTTGGCAAGGATCAATGATCTATTTGATCAGATGAAGGGTGAGGCAGTGTTTTAAAAGATATAATTGAGATCAGGGTATCACCAGTTATGGATCAAGGAGGATCTCGTCCCTAATAGTGCCTTTAAGATGAGTGTAACGAGCCTCCTCGTTACGATGACGAAGCTCATAAACAAGTACAATTTTTTTTTTAATAATGTGTGTGCGCACGTGTACAAGGGAAATAAACACATTTGACTCTGCGTCACCACCCGATGACGAACAAGATGCATACAATGACGAACACAACATGACGACCTAAGACACACATCAAGTATCTGCATGCATTGAACGATGATCAATCGACAATAAATAAGATTGACTACCCGCCTATCCTACCCTTCAATGGTTAGGACCTCCAAGACACATAAGCAACGCTCAAGCCCAGGTTCCCATCGATTTTAACCATTTAAGGTCTTAGGGATGGTGACTGCTTTGAGGAACATGGAGGTGTTTACATCCCACCCGACACAAGCAGACTCAACCTGCTAATCTAAAGATAAAAACATAATCATCAAGGTCGCAGTCAACAGGGTTATCCAATTAATGCAATTTACGAAAGTGAATCATTATTAACTCATTTAAATTACTCACTACTAGTACAATATTGCATTGGAAGTGTACTTTTAATCACACTACAAGGCGAAGACAATTAATACAGCAAGTCTGACCTTTAATTGGTTTCGACATTAAAATATAAATAACATTATTGCTCTCTACAATCAAGTCTAGTCTATCAAGGTCAACATCCCAACTGACATAACTTACAAACTACTCCTAGCAACTTTTAAATCATAATCTAATCATATAACCATTCAATTTTAACAATTTAACAATAAAAACATTATACTATATTCAACAGAACATTATTTTCAACAATAATCATCATTACCAAGTTTTACATGCACACTTATGAAGTACTATCTTATTGAACACCCAACCAATTACCAATACCAAGCAATGTGATGTCTTCCATCAATAATCAGTAACCCAACAACATATGAACACTAAAAAGGGAACTCCTTCTAACTTAAGGAGACTCATTTAAATTCAAAATCATATAATACTATATAACTAGGGAGTAAATTAGTTCCAACTTAGAGCCACGTCCCTTGCATTGGGTCCTTTAGTGGTCTAATAACAACAAACTTAATCAAGGGTATTTGAAATATAATACATCATAATTTAACTGATAACAAATCAAATATAATATCACTAACAACTGCAATTTACAAATTTAAACTTATAGTTCCAGCCCTCGCTAAAATCCTAATTAAACTTAAAAGGAAACCTACCAAAACTAAAATACAACCTTAACTTGCTCCATTAAAAATATATCTAAACCCATTTTTTTTTTTTAAAACAAACATGTGTACGCAAGTCCAATCATAAATTCCACGATGTCATTCTAATTGCCCAATAACCTTCCACAAGCAATTCACCCTACAGGCAAGTCCAGCGGCCACATGCTCTTGAATCCGGGAAACGAACTTGAGTCTGCCCAGCGTGGTTTCATGGCATTTGCCAACGAAAGAATATGGGGATTGAGATTATTTTCCCTTTGCTCCCATGATTCTCAGTGAAGGGTCACACTGCTGAACCACCATGCTACAGTAAACCAAAGACAATATTAGGTAAAGAGAAAACTTCACCTTGCCCATATCTATTGAAATTAAAAACTAGATCGTAGAGAAAAAGAGCAGAAGAAATGATGTTCATAAGCATAGAGGAGATGTCACTCCAAGGTTAAGTCAGCGCACATACTCAGGGAGTGCCAAGGGAATCTAAAAGGAAGAGTAAGGCAAGTGGTCACTTCATCAATCAGATAATATGACCGAAATCAAGACTACAGTTTCATTTATGACCGAGTGGCATCTTTCCTCCCTTGGTACAATCAATTTTAGAATCGTCATTACGCCCAGGGATAGTAAGAAGGATAAATGGCCAGTTTTGAAGGCCTTCGTAACAGGAGAGCAAGAGGCACGCCGGTGAACAAAAATCACCGGATTCGAGTAAAGGAATCCGCTCCGTGAATTTTCATAACCCTTGAGTGCTATCCTCAAACGAAGGTCATTCATTAACAAGCAGTAAACACATTAAGACCAGACGCACCTGAGTATCCGGTTCCATTCAAAATGGCCAGACGCACAGGTGGGCATATTTTTATTTTAAATTAAAGTCCAGGTATGAAGTTCGGTGGGCAGTAATACGACTGCAGGGTAATACGCTTGATTAACCAGTAAATCCACAACACTGGAGCTATCAATTGCTGGGGAAGGATAAACTCTGCCACTACGGGCACGGGGTAAATACAAGAAGAACAACACTTTACTACCAAGGATCAACTGGTAAATTTCAGCGGAGAAGCGTGCTGGTAAAAATAAAATATTAACCAACAATACAACGATTGCTTGAAGTTATTTGCCAAAAGAAATCATTTATCACAGAGACACTATCCATCAACGAATTGCTGAGGTTATCTCTTAAAATAAAATTCCAACTGAAGACTAGAGTATAAATTCTCCCACTATCTACATTATTTTGAAGAGAACAGTTAATCGTTGGCATACATAATTACCAGCGCAAGCCAAAAATCCATCAACATAAAGTGCAGTGATAGATATCTCCGTCAATGCTCAATAACGCAGAGTTTAAGTTGTTCATCTAGACATATGTAGAGTAAATTATCCATACATGCATGAAAACAGAGTCAGTAATGTGGAAACGCAGGAATGTCCAGTGAGATAAAGGCGAAGTAAAATGAGATAACAATAGATATAAACATGCTGAGATCATGAAAAACGTCGCCAACGATCAGATTTGTTGGGTTAATGCAACACATCTAGGCGCAAGATAATCATTCAGCTGAGCTATAAAACTTTAGTCATGGAACTAAACAATCAGTTTACCTACTTAAAAAACATTGAAGATCTAATCATACATCCTACCCATTTTATCATTCAACCAAAAAAAAACGTACCGTTGCCTGTTCACCTGCTCCAAGTGTCCTCCGCGCACTTCGTGCCGCTCCCACTTGTCGACTATCCAGACCTCACCGGTACCTCCCAGCCAACGCTAGGGGTACTTTGCTTCCCCCTTAGCCCCCCGAGCCGCAAAGGGGCCACATACTATCCAGATGGTATGTCTAGCTCCCAGCTCGCCTCGCAAGGCCGAGCTACCACTCCTCTCCGAGCTGGGAAATCCCAACTCCCACAAGTAAATCAGTCAAGTCACTAATCTGGTAGCATAACGTTATGCTAATAGCTGATCCCCCTTTCTTCCTCCTCCTCCCTCTCTTTTATAGAGTTTTAGAACTTCCAATCTTTCCCTAAATCTCATTTAATTTAAGTTTTAAATAAAAATCTTCTAAAAATTCTCCATCGTACAAGTGTCATTCATCCCCCACATTCTTCCAATAATTATTTTCTTTAATTTATTAAATTGTCTAATTCCCTCACCCACCTAGAGTTACTCCTAAATTTACTCCTAGGTGTCCCTAGATTCCCTTACAGGTTTTAAAGACTTTTCCTAAAATGAAGTTGCTAATTTAGTTCAATTTATAAGGTTCTTAATTGCAGATTCTTTACTAAGTTGACCTCTTGCTTTTTACCATAAGTTCCCCTCTTTCCCCTTTTTATTAGAGCTAAAAAAACAACAGTTGCAATTTAATCCCTTTTCCCTTTTATTATTAATTCAACATCTTTTAAAACTATCAAAAGTTAAAAATAATTAATTTCTTCTTTATATATATATTTTTTATCCACCGATTTTATTTAATTTATTACTCTCTTCATTTTAGCCCAAAATTTATGAAGACCAAATTATTACGTAAGGGGTTTTGATTTTAAATTTTATTATTATAATTTTATATAGATGTTTTCTCAAGGGTAGACAAAATCTTACCCCTAGCGAAGTTTTTAGATTTAGGACTTAGATTCTGAACTGGGTGACATTTAATTAGGGGAGTTGTTTTAAAATTTCTTAAAGTGTTGATTGTCTTAGAGCCATCTAGGTTCATTCTTTTATCATCATCAATGCGATGTGCCCTTCAGGATGCACTATGTGCTCCAAGGGTGCCACTCGCCTCTTTTGTTTCTTTTGTGTGACATGCCCTTCAGGACGCACTACGTCCTCCAAGGGTACCACTCGCCCTTTTGTTTCTTTTGCACGACATGCCCTTCAGGATGCACTATGTGCTCACAGGGTGCCACTCACTTCTTGACTGATTGGTAGACATCAATAACCCCTAGAGTCAACACTCCGCCAGGTGAACTTGTGGGAGACTAAGGGGTTCTAACGAATAAGGGCCCCGCCTTATTGCGTGCCCCTTAGAATCATTGCGAGCGACTGTCGCAGTCTGTCTTCACGGCATCGTGGGTCCTCTCGAACTAGGTAATCGTTAACCTATAGTTCGAGCCATGACGAGAGTGCTAGTAGGCTGTGGTAGGGCTGCTGTCCACACCTCTCCCTCAACCTCTCTAGTAGTCGTGTGTGACCCCTTTACTCCATATGTGAGTCTGGTCGGCAAGCTATCGTCAGTCTGCATCATCAACAAATCATGTCAGAACATGTCCACATCATATCATCATCTCAAATGTACTAATATCAAAGTAAATGAATCAAACCCAAATAGCACACTCCCTGACTTAGTCCGAAGACCAAGGGGTTCCATCGATGCCTCTGCATCCTCAAGGTCCAAAACCCTGCACACTCAGAAAAATCGATTCAATAGCACCTGTCTATGTCAATGTAGTAAAACAACATGCCATCTACCCATGACGCATCATAATCAAAGACAAATGTTTTAATATCATAATAATCCGTATCACTTGCAAGCAAGTGTCCTCAAAGAATAAGTTTTCTCAGTGCGCCAGAGCAGGATGTTACATACACCACCTCTTGGTCTAAACTTTGTCCCAAAGTTTCTTAGTATAAATGCCGAAATAAGTGTATCAAAGTATCATATGTCTATCTATAAAATAGAAATGGAAACTGCTGGTGCATATCATATGCATCCTCCCAGGTCATCGAGTGTGGACTATAATTGTCCCACTGTACCTTGACCTGATCTACCGTTCGACGTTGTAACTGTCGAACGCGGTGATCTAAGATGCAGACCAGCTCAGCTGTGAGCGCTCCCTCATCTGATACCTACAAGGAACTCATGTCAATAACATGTGTAGGATCACTAATATAATGTCTCAAAACAGATACATGAAAAACATCGTGCATACACCTCAAGGAATCAGGCAAGGCTAGTCAATAGGCAATGGGCCCCTTTCTCTCAACAATCTCGAAAGGTCCCACGAATCTAGGAGAGAGTTTAGCTCCCTTCCCAAACTTAATTGAACTCTTATGCGGTTTAACCTACAAGAAGACTCGATCGTCGACCTCGTAACTACGGTCGACTTAGTGTGCATCGACATAACTCTTCTATCGATCCTGCGCTTCTTTAATCCTTTGTATTATTGTTTTCATTTTCTCTTCCATTTCTTGGATCGCTTCTAGTCACACCAGGACCCTATCCTCAATTCGATCCCAACTCAAAGGCATTTGACACGGTCGCTTTTAAAAAAACTCGAAAGGATCCATCTTAATGGTGCTTTGGTAACTGTTGTTGTAAGTGAACTCTACTAGTGGCAATAATTCTTCCCAATGCTTTTGTTGGTCCATCACGTACATGCGCAACATGTCCTCCAAGGTTTAGTTCGTTCGTTCTGTCTATCTGTCAGTCTCCGGGTGATACACAGTACTAAAGTTAAGTTGGGTTCCTAAGTCCTCTTGGAAACTTGTCCAAAATAATCCAGTAAACACTGATCCTCGATCGGATATAATCCTCTTAGGCACGCCATGCAGCCACACAATCTCATTGATGAAAATTCTAGCTATGTCAGGTGCCTGATACGTCGTATGCACAAGAATAAAGTGAGCACTCTTCGTCAGAGTGTTTACTACTACAAAAATTGAGTCATGTCTCCTTTCCGTCAGTGGCAATCCAACAATAAAATCCATCGAAATAACTTCCCATTTCGATTCCGGAATAGCGTGCGGTTGTAGTAATCCTGTTGGGTGTCTATGTTCAGCCTTTACCTGCTAACACTCTAGACATCTGGCCACATAGTTGACTATGTCGGCCTTCATTCCCTTCCAGAAGAATAAGGGTTTAAGGTCTGCCCTCATCTTCATGACTCCCGGGTGAGCCATGTAAACTTCTCTATGAGCCTCGCTCAGGATCAACATCCTCAACTTGTCGTTTGGCGGTACGTAAATCTGACTTCTAAACCTCAATAACCCATCGCTATCAAATGAAAATCCCTCATATCAAGGTACCATCATTGTTTTTTGTCGAATAAAACCCTCGACCTCTTTGTACCAGTGGTCATCACGTTGTAAAGTTAGAATCTTTTCACGTAGATTCGTCTGAAGAGGTAACACCGAAAAGATGCGTGGCCTTTGACTCAAAGCATCTGCCACTCGGTTCACTGTTCCCTTTATGTAAGTAATCTCAAAGTCATACTCGCTAAGCAATTCCAATCAACGCCGTTGTCGCGCGTTCAGGTCTCTTTGCGTAAAAATGTGTTGTAGTCCACAATCGTCAGTCTTTAGTTCAAATTTTCGTCCAACAAGGTAGTGTCTCCAAACCTTCAAGGCATATACGATGGCTAATAACTCCAAATCATGCGTCGCATAGTTCTCCTCATGCCTTCTCAATTTCCTCAAAATGTAAGCAATCACTCGTCTGTCTTGCATCAAGACTCCTTCTAAGCCTTCCTTGGATGCATCTGTGCATACCAAGAAGTCCGCGTCCATGTCAGGGACCTTTAGTATCAGCGTTGTTGTCAACAACTCCTTAAGCCTCCGAAATGCTTCCGCGCATTTCTCAGTCCAAACAAACTTCTTTTTTTTCTTCTGCAATTCCATGATTGGATTTGCTATCTTCGAAAATCCATCGACAAACCGTCGATAGTATCCTTCTAAACCCAAAAAGCTACTCACTTCCGTGACATTCATTGGCACAATCCATTCCATAATAGCCTCGACCTTGGTTGGATCCACGGCGATGCCTTCACCGGAGATGACATGCCCTAAGTAGTGAATCCTCGATTGATAAAAAGAGCATTTGGACAATTTCCCACACAATTTGTGCTCTCGCAGACACTGTAGTACCAAGAGCAAGTGCTCCTCATGCTCCTCCATCATACAAGAGTAAATCAAAATATCGTCAATGAATACTTGGATGAACTTGTCCAAGTATTCGCGGAACACCCCATTCATCAAACTCATAAATACCCCTGGGGCGTTTTTCAGTCCAAATGGTAAAATAGTAAACTCATAATGTCCAAACCTCATCTTAAAGGTGGTCTTAGGGACATCATCCTCCTTGATCCGCAACTGGTGATACCCTGATCACAAATCAATCTTGGAGAACACCGTCGCACCCTTCATTTGATCGAACAGATCATCAATTCTCGTCAAGGGATATTGATTCTTGATCGTGGCCTTGTTTAGTTGATGGTAGTCAATGTAAATCCTCCATGATCCATCCTTATTTCGTATGAAAATAACCGGTGCACCCCACAGTGACACACTAGGACGTATCAGTCCCAGGTCTAACAACTCCTTCAGATGCATTTTCAACTCTTGTAACTCCGAGGTCGACATCCGATAAGGCGTTCTTACTATCAGTTCAGTCCCCGGTTTTAGGTCTATGGTAAACTCCAATTTCGTCTCCCGTGGCATCCCAGGCAACTCCTCTGGAAATATGTCTGCAAACTGCTTCACAACCGGAAGGTGTTCTAGACCTTCCACTACTCCCTTTTCGTTTAACGCAAGGATCACATAAAGCTTGCATCCTTTGTGCATACTCTTCCGTAACTGTAAGGAAGAGATGAACCTCAGGGAAACTCCCTGGTTCCATCCTACAATCACATGTCTCTATCCCTCGTCATCGACCAAGCTCAACCATTTTGTCTTACAGTTGAGTATCGCCTGATGCGATTCCAACCAATCCATACCAATCACGACATCATAAGATTCTAAGATTGCGACGTATAGGTTGGCCCTTGTGACAAACTCTCCCAGGTTAAGGGTACATCATGTAACCTTTCCTCCAACCTTTAGTTTGTCTCCTGAAGCCATATCCACGAAGCTAAACTCATCTTGTTCGACTGCCTTTACCTTAATCCTTTTTAGCGCTGCACAAGAAATGAAACTTTCGATATCACCGGGATCTATAAAAAAACTAAAGGTCTGGTCAGCGACAGTACCTGTCATCTCGAGCACAGTCGACTGGTGCTCTGCCTGGTGGTTATTCACCACTGCATGAAGCCGATGGGCCTTACCCATATCTCCCATGGTAGTGGGTCCTGCTGATCCGGACGCTCAAGTCCTCTCCACAGGGCAGTCGTGCTGGTAGTGTGGCTCCCCACACATCCAACATCCCTTCTTCATCCCAGTAGTCCTGGTACCCGAAGTAGAAGATGATGGCCCACCGGCCTGGAACCCTGGTCTATTCTACTGAATAGGCCTAAATTTCCGCTGCTACTAATGCTGTGGTCCCCGATAAGGTGTCTGTTGCTGAGGTGGCGGTCACCGGGGTGTAGTGAAAGTGGATCCCCTCTAGAAGCCACGATATCCCGGTGTATGTCTCGCTGGTGTCTGGTGTTGCTGTGTTCGATATGAAACCTACCCTGCTAGTCTCGTTGGAGTCCTGGTCTAACCCCCACTGATAAGCTCCTCCTTTGCTATGAGGGCCTTCTGGACAACGTCGTGCAAGGTTTGGGGCATCAAAATCCTAACCTTTGCACGCAGGTTGCCATTAAGGCCGAACACGAACTTGTTGACCTTAAGTTTTTCAGTGTTAAGGTGCGGAGCATACTGGAGCAGCTCCATAAAATGGGCCTCGTACTCGGGCACTGTACGACCTCCCTGTCGTAGGGTGTTGAACTCATTGAGCTGATGCTCAATGAATTCCTCTGAAAGGTACCTCTCTCAGAACCGTCCCTCAAACAGTTCCCATGAAACATCTTCGACGACCATGTTCAGCTGTGGTAGGAGCGTCTTCCACCATAGAAGAGCGCTCCCCTTCCGTTGAAAGACCGCCATGCAGACCTTGGTGTTGGAGGTATAATCACGAAGTGCGAAGGACATCGCCATGTTCTACAACCATGCCTCGGCGGTGGCGCCGTCCGGGGCACCAAAGAACTCAAAAACTTTGACCTTCTCCAGTTCATGGTGAATGATACCAGTAATGTCCGGTGCATGTGGCAGAACCTCAGTGGTCGCCGGTGCTCTGGCCTCATCTCTGTCCAAACGGTTGATCAGTGCCTCAGACATGCGCTGAAAGGATCTCATCATTCCAACTACATCGCCAACTGCTATCTTCTCCTGCCTGAGAACCTGCTCGCCTCCCTGGGGGTTAGACCCCTCAGGCGTGGATGCTACCGGAGGCTTCGCACTCCCCCCCCTAGCACCCCATCATCTGCCTCTGTGGCATCCTCTAACCATGATTACCTGCACGCACACAATCAACTCGATTAGAAACAATATAATCAAATCATGTCAACGAAAGCCGTAGCGATCCCAAGTCGCGGGTTGAACCCGCTCTGATACCATATGTAATGAGCCTCCTCATTACAACGACGAACCTCATAAACAAGTACAATTTTTTTTTTTAATAATGTGTGTGCGCACGTGTACAAGGGAAATAAACACATTCGACTCTGCGTCGCCACCCGACGACGAACAAGACGCATACAACGACGAACACAACATGATGACCTAATACACACATCAAGTATTTGCATGCATTGAACGACGATCAATCGACAATAAATAAGACTGACTACCCGCTTGTCCTACCCTGCAATGGTTAGGACCTCCAAGACACATAAGCAACGCTCAAGCCCAGGTTCCCATCAATTTTAAACATTGAAGGTCTTAGGGGTGCGACTGTTCTGAGGAACATGGAGGTGTCTACATCCCGTTTGACACAAGCAGACCCAACCTACTAAGCTAAAGATAAAAATGTAATCATCAAGATCGCAGTCAACATGGTTATCCAATTAATGCAATTTGCAAAAGTGAATTAGTATTAACTCATTTAAATTACTCACTACTAGTACAGTGTTGCATTGGAAGTGTACTTTTAATCACACGACAAGACAAAGACAATTAATACAACAAGTCTGACCTTTAATTGGTTTTGACTTTAAAATATAAATAACAGTATTGCTCTCTACAAGCAAGTCTAGTCTATCAAGGTCAACATCCCAACTGACATAACTTACAAACTACTCCTGGCAACTTTTAAATCATAATCTAATCATATAACCATTCAATTTTAACAATTTAACAATAAAAACATTATACCATATTCAGCAGAACATTATTTTCAACAATAATCATCAATACCATGTTTTACACGCACACTTATGAAGTACTATCTTATTGAACACCCAACCAATTACCAATTCCAAGCAATGTGATGTCTTCCATCAATAATCAGTAACCCAACAACATATGAACACTAAAAAGGGAACTCCTTCTATCTTAAGGAGACTCATTTAAATTCAAAAGAATATAATACTATATAACTAGGGAGTAAATTAGTTCCAACTTAGAGCCACGTCCCTTGCATTGGGTCCTTTAGTGGTGTGATAACAACAAACTTAATCAAGGGTATTTGAAATATAATACATCATAATTTAACTGATAACAAATCAAATATAATATCACTCACAACTGCAATTTACAAATTTAAACTTATAGTTCCATCCCTCGCTAAAATCCTAATTAAACTTAAAAGGAAACTTACCAAAACTAAAATACAGCCTTAACTTACTCCATTAAAATTTTATCTAAACCCATTTTTTATTTTAAAACAAACATGTGTACGCAAGTACAATCATAACTTCCACGATGTCATTCTAATTGCCCAATAACCTTCCACAAGCAATTCACCCTACAGGCAAGTCCAGCGGCCACATGATCTTGAATCCGGGAAACGAAGTTGAGTCTGCTCGGCGAGGTTTAATGGAATTTTCCAACGAAAGGATATGGGGATTGAGATTATTCACGCTTTGCTGCCATGATTCTCAGTGAAGGGTCACACTGCTGAACCACCATGCTGCAGTAAACCGAAGACAATATCAAGTAAAGATAAAACTTCACCTTGCCCATATCTATTGAAATTAAAAACCAGATCGCAGAGCAAAAGAGCAGAAGAAATGTTGTTCATAAGCATAGAGGCGACGTCACTCCAAGGTTAAGTCAACACACATACTCAGGGAGTGCCAAGGGAAGCTAAAAGGAAGAGTAAATCAAGTGGTCACTGCATCAATTGCATAACATGACCAAAATCAAGACTACAGTTTCATTTATGACCCAGTGGCATCTTTCCTCCCTTGGTACAGTCAATTTTAGAATTGTCATTATGACCAGGGACAGTAAGAAGCGTAAACGACTAGTTTTGAACACCGTTGTAACATGAGAGAAAGAGGCACGCTGGCGAACAAAAATCACTAGATTCGAGTAAAGGAATCTGCTCCGTGACATTTCATAACCCTTGAGCACTATCCTCAACCGAAGGTCATTCATTAAGAAGCAGTAAACGCATTAAGACCAACTGCACCTGAGTATTGGGTTCCATTCAAAATGGCTAGATGCACAGGTAGGCATGTTTTTATTTTAAATTAAATCCCAGGTATGAAGATCGGTGGGGAGTAATACGACTGCAGGGTAATACGACCGATTAACCAGTGAATCCACAACGCTGGAGATATCAATTGCTTGGGAAGGTTAAACTCTGCCACTATGGGCACGGGGTAAATTCAGGAAGAACAATGCTTTACTCCCAAGGATCAACTGGTAAATTTTAGTGGATAAGTGCGCTGGTAAAAATAAAACATTAACCAACAATACAATGATTGCTTGAAGTTATTTGCCAAAAGAAATTGTTTATTGCAGAGACAATATCCATCAACGAATTGCTGAGGTTATCTCTTAAAATAAAATGCCAACTGAAGACCAGAGTATAAATTCGCCCACTATCTACATTATTTTGAAGAGAACAGTTAATAACTGGCATACATAATTACCAGCGCAAGCCAAAAATCCATCAACATAAAGTGCAGAGATAGATATCTCCGTCAATGCTCAATAATGCAGAGTTTAAGTTCATCTAGACAGATGCAGAGTAAATTATCCATACATGCATGAAAAAGAAGTTAGTAATGTGGAAACGCAGGAATGTCCAGCGAGATAAAGGCAAAGTAAAATGAGATAACAATAGATATAAACATGCTGAGCTCATGAAAAACCTCGCCAACGATCAGATTCGTTGGGTTAATAAAACACATCCAGGCGCAAGATAATCATTCAACTAAGCTATAAAAATTCAGTCATGGAACTAAACAATCAGTTTACCTACTTAAAACACATTGTAGATCTAATCATACATCCTACCCATTCTATCATTCAACCAAAAAAAAACGTACCGTTACCTGTTCACCTGCTCCGAGTGTCCTCCGCGCGCTCCGTGCCGCTCCCGCTCGCCGAATGTCGAGACCTGACCGGTACCTCCCAGCCAATGCTAGGGGTACTTTGCTTCCCCCTTAGCCCCCCGAGCCGCAAAGGGACCACACACTATCCAGATGGTACGTCTAGCTCCCAACTCACCTCGCAAGGCCGAGCTACCACTCCTCTCCGAGCTGGGAAATCCCAACTCTCACAAGTAAATCAGTCAAGTTGCTAATCTGGTAGTGTAATGTTACGCTAACAACCGATCCCCCTTTCTTCCTCCTCCTTCCTCTCTTTTATAGAGTTTTAAAACTTCCAATCTTTCCCTAAATCTCATTTAATTTAAGTTTTAAATAAAAATCTTCTAAAAATTCTCCATCGTACAAGTGTCATTCATCCCCCACATTCCTCCAATAATTATTTTCTTTAATTTATTAAATTGTCTAATTCCTTCAGCCACCAAGAGTTACTCCTAAATTTACTGCTAGGTGTCCCTAGATTCCCTTACAGGTTTTAAAGACTTTCCCTAAAATGAAGTTGCTAATTTAGTTCAATTTTGAAGGTTCTTAATTGCAGATTCTTTACTAAGTTGACCTCTTGCTTGTTACCATAAGTTCCCCTCTTTCCCCTTTTTATTAAAGCTAAAAAAACAATAGTTGCAATTTAACCCCTTTTCCCTTTTATTATTAATTCAACATCTTTTAAACTATCAAAAGTTAAAAATAATTAATTTCTTCTTTATATATATATTTTTTTATCCACCGATTTTATTTAATTTCTTACTCTCTTCATTTTACCCCAAAATTTATGAAGACCAAATTATTACGTAAGGGGTTTTTATTTTAAATTTTATTATTATAATTTTATATAGATATTTTCTCAAGGGTAGACAAAATCTTACCCCTAGCGAAGTTTTTAGACTTAGGACTTAGATTCTGAACTGGGCGACATTTAATTAGGGGAGTTGTTTTAAAATTTCTTAAAGTGTTGATTGTCTTAGGGCCATCTAGGTTCATTCCTTTATCATCATCACCGCGACGTTCCCTTCTGGACGCACTACGTGCTCCAAGGGTGCAACTCGCCTCTTTTGTTTCTTTTGCGCGACGTGCCCTTCAGGACGCACCACATCCTCCAAGGGTGCCACTCGCCCTTTTGTTTCTTTTGCACGACGTGCCCTTCAGGATCCACCACGTGCTCCAAGGGTGGCACTCACTTCTTGACTGATTAGTAGACATCAATAACCCCTGGAGTCAACACTCCACCAGGTGAACTTGTGGGAGACTAAGGGATTCTAAGGAATAAGGCCCCCGCCTTATTGCGTGCCCTTTAGAATCACCGTGAGTGATTGTCGCAGTCTGCCCTCATGGTATCGTGGGTCCTCTCGATATAGGTAATCGTTAACCTATAGTTCGAGCCACGACGAGAGTGCTAGTAGGCTGTGGCAGGGCTGCTATCCACACCTCTCCCTCAACCTCTCTGGTAGTCGTGTGTGACCCATTTACTCCATATGTGAGTCTAGTTGGCAAGCTATCGTCAGCCTGCATCATCAACAAATCATGTAAGAAGATGTCCACATCATATCATCATCTCAAATGTACTAATATCACAGTAAATCAATCAAACCCAAATAGCACACTACCTGACTCAGTCCGAAGTCCAAGGGGTTTCATCGATGCCTCTGCATCCTTAAGGTCCAAAACCCTGCACACTCAGAAAAACCGAGTCAATAGCACCTGTCTATGTCAATGTAGTAAAACAACATGTCATTTACCCATGATTCATCATAATCAAAGACAAATGTTTTAATATCATAATAATCCGGATCACTTGCAAGCAAGTGCTCTCAAAGAATAAGTTTTCTCAGTGCGCTAGAGCGGGATGTTACATACACCCCCTCTTGGTCTAAACTTCAACCCGAATTTTCTTAGTATAAATGCCAAAATAAGTGTATCACAGTATCATATGTCTATCTATCAAACATAAATGGAAACTGCTGGTGCATATCATATGCGTTCTCCCAGGTCGCCGAGTGCGGACTATAATTGTTCCACTGGACCTTGACTTGATCTACCGTTCGACGTCGTAACTGTCAAACACAATGATCTAAGATGCAGACCGGCTCAACCGTGAGTGCTCCATCATCCGTTACCTGTAAGGAACTCATGTCAATAACATGTGTAGGATCACTAATATAATGTCTCAAAACAGATACATGAAAAACATCGTGCATACGCCTCAAGGAATCAGGCAAGTCTAGTCAATAGGCCACGAGACTCTTTCTCTCCACAATCTCGAAAGGTTCCATGAACCTAGGAGAGAGTTTATCTCCCTTCCTGAACTTAATTGAACTCTTATGTGGTTTAACCCACAAGAAGACTCGATCGTCGATCTCGTAACTACGGTCGAGTCGGTGCGCATCGGCATAACTCTTCTGTCGATCTTGCGCTTCTTTAATCCTTTGTCTTATTGTTTTCATTTTCTCTTCTATTTCTTGGATCGCTTCCGGTCCCACCAGGACCCTATCCTCAATTCTATCCCAACTCAAAGGCGTTGAACACGGTCGCCCATAAAGAAACTAGAAAGGCCCCATCTTAATGGTGCTCTGGTAACTGTTGTTGTAAGCGAACTCTACTAGTGGAAAGAATTCTTCCCATTGCTTTTGTTGGTCCATCACATACATGCACAACATGTCCTCCAAGGTTTGTTTCATTCGTTCTGTCTATCCGTCAGTCTCCGAGTGATATGCAGTACTAAAGTTAAGTTTGGTTCCCAGGGACTCTTGGAAACTCGTCCAAAATAATCCAGTAAACACCGATCCTCGATCGGATATAATCCTCTTAGGCACGCCATGCAGCCACACAATCTCACTGATGAAAATTCTAGCTATGTCATGTGCCTGATACGTCATATGCATAGGAATAAAGTGAGCACTCTTCGTCAGAGTGTTTACTACTACAAAAATCAAGTCATGTTTCCTTGCCGTCAGTGGAAATCCAACTATAAAATCCATCGAAATAACTTCGCATTTCGATTCCAGAATAGTGTGTGGTTGTAGTAATCTTGATGGGTGTCTATGTTCAGCCTTTACCCACTGACACTCTAGACATCTGGCCACATAGTTGACTATGTCGGCTTTCATTCACTTCCAGAAGAATAAGGGTTTAAGGTCTGCCCTCATCTTCGTGACTCCCGGGTGAGCCATGTAAACTGATCTATGAGCGTCGCTCAGTATCAACATCCTCAACTCGTCGTTTGGAGGTACATAAATCCAACTTCTAAACCTCAATAACCCTTCGCTATCAAATGAAAATCCCTCATATCGTGGTACCATCATTGTGTTTTGTCTGATTAAACCCTCGACCTGTTTGTACCAGTGGTCGTCACGTTGTAAAGTTAGAATCTTTTCACGTAGATTCGTCTGAAGAGGTAACACCGAAAAGATGCGTGGCCTCCGACTCAAAGCATCCGCCACTGGGTTCACTGTTCCCTTTATGTAAGTAATCTCAAAGTCGTACTCGCTAAGAAATTCCGACCAATGCCGTTGTCGCACGTTCAGGTCTCTTTGCGTAAAAATGTGTTGTAGTCCACAATCGTCAGTCTTTAGTTCAAATTTTCGTCCAACAAGGTAGTGTCTCCAAACCTTCAAGGCATATACGATGGCTAATAACTCCAAATCATGTGTCACGTAGTTCTCCTCATGCCTTCTCAATTTCCTCAAAATGTAAGCAATCACTCGTCTGTCTTGCATCATGACTCTGCCTAAGCCTTCCTTGGATGCGTCTGTGCATACCAAGAAGTCCGCGTCCATGTTAGGGACCTTTATTATTGGCGCGTTGTCAACAACTCCTTAAGCCTCTGAAATTCTTCCGCGCATTTCTTGGTCCAAACAAACTTCTTGTTTTTCTTCTGCAATTACGTGATTGGATTTGCTATCTTTGAAAATCCCTCGAGAAACCGTCGATAGTATTTTGCTAAACCCAAAAATCTACTCACTTCCGTGACATTCATTGACGCAGGCCATTCCATAATAGCCTCAACCTTGGCTAGATCCATGACGATGCCTTTGCCGGAGATGACATGCCCTAAGTAGTGAATCCTCGATTGATAAAAATAGAATTTGGGCAATTTCCCATACAATTTGTGCTCTCGCAGACACTGTAGTACTAAGCGCAAGTGCTCATCATGCTCTTCCATCATACGAGAGTAAATCAAAATATCGTCAATGAATACTTGGAGGAACTTGTCCAAGTATTTGCGGAACATGCCATTCATCAAAATCATAAATACCCCTGGGGCGTTTGTCAGTCCAAACTATAAAACAGTAAACTCGTAATGTCCAAACCTCGTCTTAAAGGTGGTCTTAGGGACGTCATCCTATCCGCAACTGGTGATGCCCTGATCGCAAATCGATCTTGGAGAACACCATCGCACCCTTCATTTGATCGAATAGATCATCAATTATTGGCAAGGGATACTTTCTTTATTGTGGCCTTGTTCAGTTGACGGTAGTCAATGCAAAGTCTCCATGATCTATCCTTCTTTCGTATGAAAATAACCGATGCACCCCATGGTGACACACTAGGATGTATCAGTCCTAGGTCCAACAACTCCTTCAACTACATTTTGAACTCTTGTAACTCCGGGGTCAACATCCGATAAGGCGTTCTTGCTATTGGTTCAGTCCTTGGTTTTAGGTCTATGGTAAACTCCATTTCCGTCTCTGGCAGCATTCCAGGTAACTCCTTTGGAAATACGTTTGCAAACTCCTTCACAACCGGAAGGTGTTCTAGACCTTCTGCTACTCCCTTCTCGTTTAACGCAAGGATCACATAAAGCTTTCATCCTTTGCGCATACTCTTCCGTAACTGTAAGGAAGAGACGAACCTCAGGGAAACTCCCTGATTCCATCCTACAATCACACATCTCTGTCCCTCGTCATCGACCAATCTCAAATGTTTTGTCTTACAGTTGAGTATCGCCTCATGCGATTCCAACCAATCCATACCAATCACGACATCATAAGATCCTAAGATCGTGACGTATAGGTTGGCCCTTGTGACAAACTCTCCCAGGTTGAGGGTACATCCTGTAACCTTTCCTCCAACCTTTTGTTTGGCTCCCGAAGCCATCTCCACAAAGCTAAACTCATCTTGTTCGACTGCCTTTACCTTAATCCTTTTTAGTGCTGCACAAGAAATGAAACTCTCGGTAGCATCTGGATCTATCAAAATACTAAGGGTCTGGTCAGCGATAGTACCTGTCATCTCGAGCATAGTCGACCGGTGCTCTACCTGGTGGTTATTCACCGCTGCATGAATCCGATGGGCCTTGCCCATATCTCCCACAATAATGGGTCCTGTTGATCTGGATGCTCAAGTCCTCTCCATAGGGTAGTCGCGCTGGTAGTGTGGCTCCCCACACGTCCAACATCCCTTCTTCGGCCCAGTAGTCCTGGTACCCGAAGTAGAAGATGGTGGCCCACCGGCCTGGAACCCTGGTCTTTTCTATTGAATAGGCCTAAACTGTCGCTGCTGCAGGCGATGTTGCTACTGATGTTGTGGTCTCCGATAAGGTGTCCGCTGCTGAGGCAACGGTCGCCAGGGTGTAGTGAAAATGGATCCCCTCTAGAAGCCACATATCCCGACGTATGTCTCGCTGGTGTATGGTGCTGCTATGTTCCAGATGAAACCTGCCCTACTGGTCTCGCTGGAGTCCTAGTCTGACCCCCACTGATAAGCTCCTCCTGTGCTATGAGGGCCTTCTGGACGACATCGTACAAGGTTTTTCAGTGTTAAGGTGCAGAGCATACTGGAGCAGCTCCGTAAAACGGGCCTCGTACTCGGGCACCATACGACCTCCTTGTCGTAGGGCATTGAACTCATTGAGCTGATGCTCAATGAATTCCTATGAAAGGTACCTCTCTCGGAACCGTTCCTCAAAAAGTCTGCATGACACGTCTTCGGCGACCATGTTCAACTGTGGTAGGAGCGTCTTCCACCATAGAAGAGTGCTCCCCTTCAGTTGAAAGACCGCCATGCAAACCTTCATGTTGGAGGTATAATCGTGAAGTGCAAAGCACATCGCCATGTTCTCCAACCATGCCTCAGCAGCGGCACCATCTGGGGCACCAAAAAACTCGAGAAATTTGACCTTCTTGAGTTCACGGTGAATGCTACCAGTAACGGCCGGTGCGTGCGGTGAAACCTGAGCAGGCACCGACACTCTGGCCTCATCTCTGTCCAAATGGCTGATCAGTGCCTTGGACATGCGCTGAAAGGATCTCATCATTCCAACTACAACGCCAATTGCTATCTGCTCCTGCCCGAGAACCTGCTCACCTCCCTGGGGGTTAGACCCCTCAAGCGTGGATGCTACTGGAGGCGTCACACCCCCTCCCCTAGCACCCCGTCATCTGCCTCCGCGACGTCCTCTAAGCATGATTACCTGCACGCACACAATCAACTCGATTAGCAACAATATAATCAAATCATGTCAACGAAAGCTGTAGCGATCCCAAGTCACGGGTTGAACCCGCTCTGATACCATATGTAATGAGCCTCCTCGTTACGACGACGAACCTCATAAATAAGTACAATTATTATTATTATTATTTTTAATAATGTGTATACGCGTGAGTACAAGGGAAATAAACACATTCGACTCTGCGTTGCCACCCGACGATGAACAAGACGCATACAACGACGAACACAACATGACGACCTAAGACACACATCAAGTATCTGCATGCATTGAACGATGATCAATCGACAATAAATAAGACTGACTACCCGCCCGTCCCACCCTACAATGGTTAGGACCTCCAAGACACAGAAGCAACGCTCAAGCCCAGGTTCCCATCGGTTTTAACCATTTAAGGTCTCAGGGATGGTGACTGTTATGAGGAACATGGAGGTGTCTACATCCCGCCCGACACAAGCAGACCCAACCTACTAAACTAAAGATAAAACTGTAATCATCAAGATCGCAATCAACATGGTTATACAATTAATGCAATTTGTGAAAGTGAATCATTATTAACTCATTTAAATTACTCACTACTAGTACAATATTGCATTGGAAGTGTACTTTTAATCACACTACAAGACAAAGACAATTAATACAACAAGTATGACCTTTAATTGGTTTCGACTTTAAAATATAAATAATAGTATTGCTCTCTACAATCAAGTCTAGTCTATCAAGGTCAACATCCCAACTGACATAACTTACAAACTACTCCTGGCAACTTTTAAATCATAATCTAATCATATAACCATTCAATTTTAACAATTTAACAATAAACACATTATACCATATTCAACAAAACATTATTTTCAACAATAATCATCATTACCAAGTTTTACACGCACACTTATGAAGTACTATCTTATTGAACACCCAAACAATTACCAATTCCAAGCAACGTGATGTCTTCCATCAATAATCAGTAACCCAACAACATATGAACACTAAAAAGGGAACTCCTTCTAACTTAAGGAGACTCATTTAAATTCAAAAGCATATAATACTATATAACCAGGGAGTAAATTAGTTCCAACTTAGAGCCACGTCCCTTGCATTGGGTCCTTTAGTGGTTTGATAACAACAAACTTAATCAAGGGTATTTGAAATATAATACATCATAATTTAACTGATAACAAATCAAATATAATATCACTCACAACTGCAATTTACAAATTTAAACTTATAGTTCCAGCCCTCACTAAATTCCTAATTAAACTTAAAAGGAAACCTACCAAAACTAAAATACAACCTTAACTTACTCCATTAAAATTTTATCTAAACCCATTTTTTTTTTTAAACAAACATGTGTACGCAAGTCCAATCATAACTTTCACGATGTCATTCTAATTGCCCAATAACCTTCCACAAGAAATTCACCCTACAGGCAAGTCCAACGGCCACATGATCTTGAATCCGGGAAACGAAGTTGAGTCTACCCAGCGTGGTTTCATGACATTTGCCAATGAAAGGATATGGGGATTGAGATTATTCACCCTTTGCTGCCATGATTCTCAGTGAAGGGTCACACTGCTGAATCGCCATGCTATAGTAAACTGAAGACAATACCAGGTAAAGAGAAAACTTCACGTTGCCCATATCTATTGAAATTAAAAACCAGATCGCAGAGCAAAAGAGCAGAAGAAATGTTGTTCATAAGCATAGAGGAGACATCACTCCAAGGTTAAGTCAATGCACATACTCAGGGAGCGCCAAGGGAAGCTAAAAGGAAGAGTAAGGCAAGTGGTCACTGCATCAATCGCATAACATGAACGAAATCAAGACTACAGTTTCATTTATGACCGAGTGGCATCTTTCCTCCCTTGCTACAGTCAATTTTAGAATCATCATTATGCCCAGGGACAGTAAGAAGGATAAACGACTAGTTTTGAACGCCGTTGTAACAGGAGAGCAAGAGGTATGCCGACGAACAAAAATCGTCGGATTCAAGTAAAGGAATACGCTCTGTGACATTTCATAACCCTTGAGCGATATCCTCAATCGAATTTCATTCATTAACAAGCAGTAAACGCATTAAGACTAGATGCACCTGAGTATCAGGTTCCGTTCAAAATGGCCAGACGCACAGGTAGGCATGTTTTTATTTTAAATTAAAGCCTAGGTATGAAGTTTGGTGGGGAGTAATACGGCTGCAGGGTAATACACCCGATTAACCAGCAAATCCACAACGCTGGAGCTATCAATTGCTGGGGAAGTTTGAACTCTGCCACTACGAGCACGGGCTAAATTCAGGAAGAACAACGCTTTACTCCCAAGGATCAACTGGTAAATTTCAGTGGAGAAGCGTGCTGGTAAAAATAAAACATTAACCAACAATACAATGATTTCTTGAAGTTATTTTCCAAAAGAAATCGTTTATCGCAGAGACACTATCCATCAATGAATTGTTGAGGTTATCTCTTAAAAGAAAATGCCAACTGAAGACTAGAGTATAAATTCGCCCACTATCTACATTATTTTGAAGAGAATAGTTAATCGCTGGCATACATAATTACCAGCGTAAGCCAAAAATCCATCAACATAAAGTGTAGAGATAGATATCTCCATCAATGCTCAATAATGCAGAGTTTAAGTTGTTCATCTAGACAGACGCAGAGTAAATTATCCATACATGCATGAAAACACAGTCAGTAATGTGGAAACACAGGAATGTCCAGCGAGATAAAGGCAAAATAAAATGAGATAACAATAGATATAAACATGCCGAGGTCATGAAAAACCTCGCCAACGATTAGATTCGTTGGGTTAATAAAACACATCCAGGCACAAGATAATCATTCAGCTGAGCTATAAAACTTCAGTCATGGAACTAAACAATCAGTTTAACTACTTAAAACACATTGCATATCTAATCATACATCCTACCCATTCTATCATTAAACCAAAAAAAAACGTACCATTGCCTATTCGCCTGCTCCGAGTGTCGTCCGCGCGCTCCATGCCGCTCCTGCTCGTCGACCGTCGAGACCTCATCGGTACATCCCAGCCAATGCTAGGGGTACTCTGCTTCCCCCTTATCCCCCCGAGCCGCAAAGGGGCCACACACTATCCATATGGTACGTCTAGCTCCCAACTCACCTCGCAAGGCCGAGCTACCACTCCTCTCTGAGCTGGGAAATCCCAACTCCCACAAGTAAATTAGTCAAGTCACTAATCCGACAGCGTAACGTTACGCTAACAACCGATCCCCCTTTCTTCCTCCTCTTTCCTCTCTTTTATAGAGTTTTAGAACTTCCAATCTTTCCCTAAATCTCATTTAATTTAAGTTTTAAATAAAAATCTTCTAAAAATTCTCCATCGTACAAGTGTCATTCATCCCCCACATTCCTCGAATAATTGTTTTCTTTAATTTATGAAATTGTCTAATTCCCTCACCCACCTAGAGTTACTCCTAAATTTACTACTAGGTGTCCCTAGATTCCCTTACAGGTTTTAAAGACTTTCCCTAAAATGAAGTTGCTAATTTAGTTCAATTTAGAAGGTTCTTAATTGCAGATTCTTTACTAAGTTGACCTCTTGCTTTTTACCATAAGTTCCCCTCTTTCCCCTTTTTATTAGAGCTAAAAAAACGATAGTTGCATTTTAACCCCTTTTCCCTTTTATTATTAATTCAACATCTTTTAAAACTATCAAAAGTTAAAAATAATTAATTTCTTCTTCATATTTTTGTTTTAATCCACCGATTTTATTTAATTTCTTACTCTCTTCATTTTACCCCAAAATTTATGAAGACCAAATTATTACGTAAGGGGTTTTTATTTTAAATTTTATTATTATAATTTTATATAGATATTTTCTCAAGGGTAGACAAAATCTTACCCCTAGTGAAGTTTTTAGACTTATGACTTAGATTCTGAACTGGGCGACATTTAATTAGGGGAGTTGTTTTAAAATTTCTTAAAGTGTTGATTGTCTTAGGGCCATCTAGGTTCGTTGCTTTATCATCATCAATGTGACATGCCCTTTAGGATGCACTACATGCTCCAAGGGTGCCACTCACCTCTTTTGTTTCTTTTGCGCGACGTGCCCTTCAGGACGCACCACGTGCTCCAAGGGTGCCACTCGCCCTTTTGTTTCTTTTGCGCGACGTGCCCTTCAAGATGCACCACGTGCTCCAATGGTGCCACTCGCTTCTTGAATGTTTGGTAGACATCAATAACCCCTGGAGTCAACACTCCTCTAGGTGAATTTGTGGGAGACTAAGGGATTCTAAGGAATAAGCCCCGCGCCTTATTGTGCCCCCCTTAGAATCATCGTGAGCAACTGTCGCAGTCTGCCCTCAAGGCATTGTGGGTCCTCTCAAACTAGGTAATCGTTAACCTACAGTTTGAGCCATGGCAGGAGTGCTAGTAGGCTGTGGTAGGGTTGCTGTCCACACCTCTCCCTCAACCTCTCTGGTAGTCTTGTGTGACCCCTTTACTCCATATGTGAGTCTGGTCCGCAAGATATCGTCAGCCTGCATCATCAACAAATCATGTCAGAACATGTCCACATCATATCATCATCTCAAATGTACTAATATCACAGTAAATCAATCAAACCCAAATAGCACACTCCCTGACTCAATCCAGAGTCCAAGAGGTTCCATCGATGCCTCTGCATCCTCAAGGTCCAAAACCCTGCACACTCAGAAAAATCGAGTCAATAGCACCTATCTATGTCAATGTAGTAAAACAACATGTCATCTACCCATGCCGCATCATAATCAAAGACAGATGTTTTAATATCATAATAATCCAGATCACTTGTGAGCAAGTGTCCTCAAAGAATAAGTTTTCTTAGTGCGCCAGAGTGGGATGTTACAACGAGGTTTGGACATTACTAGTTTATTGTTTTACCATTTGGATTGACAAACGCCCTAGGGCTATTTATGAGTTTGATGAACGGGGTGTTTCATGATTACTTGGAAAAGTTCGTCCAAGTATTCATTGACGATATTTTGATTTACTCTCGGACGATGGAGGAGCATGACGAGCACTTGCGCTTAGTACTACAGTGTCTTCGAGAAAACAAATTGTATGGGAAATTTTCTAAATGCTTGTTTTACCAATCGAAGATTCACTACTTAGGGAATGCCATCTCTGACGAAGGTATCGCCATGGATCTAGAAAAGGTTGAGGATATTATGGAATGACCTGCATCGAAAAATGTCCCGGAAGTGCGTAGCTTCATGGTTTTAGCAGGATACTATCAATAGTTCTTCGAGGGATTTTCAAAGATAACAAATCCGATCACGGAATTGTAGAAGAAGAACAAGAAGTTTGTTTGGAATGAGAAATGCATGGAATCATTTTGGAGGCTCAAGGAGCTGTTGACGATAACACCGATACTAAAGTTCATTGACATGGATGCAGACTTCTTGGTATGCTCTGACGCATCCAAGGAAGGCTTAGGCAGAGTCTTGATGCAAGATGATCGAGTGATCGCTTACATATCGAGGAAGTTGAGAAGGCATGAGGAGAACTATGCGACACATGATTTGGAGTTGTTAGCCATTGTATATGCTTTGAGAGTTTGGAGACACTACCTTATTGGAAAAATTTTTTAACTAAAAATGAACCACTGTGGACTACAACACATCTTTACGCAAAGTGACCTGAACGTGCGACAATGATGTTGGTCGAAATTGCTCAGCGAGTACGATTTCTAGATTACTTACATAAAGGGAAAAATGAATAGAGTGGCTGATGCGTTGATTCAGAAACCACACATATTTTCGGTGATGCCTCTTCAGATGAATCGATGTGAAAAGATTCTAACTTTACAATGCGACGATGACTGGTACAAGGAGTTCAAGGATTTTATCAGACAAAACACCATGATGGTACCAAGATTTGAAGGATTTACATTGGACAACGATGGATTATTGAGATTTAAACATCAAATTTACGTACCACCGAACGACGAGTTGAGGAGCTTGATCCTAAACGAGGCTCATAGAGCAGTGCACATGGCTCACCTAGGAGTCACGAAGATGAGGGCAGACCTTAAACCCTTATTCTTCTGGAAATGAATGAAGGTAGACATAGTCAACTACGTGGCCAGATGTCTATAATGTCAACAGGTGAAGGATGAACATAAAAATCCAGCAGGATTACTATAGCCACACGCTATTCCAGAATCGAAATGGGATTTTATTTCGATGGATTTCATTGTTGGATTGCCACTAACGGCAAGGAGACGCGACTCGATTTTTGTGGTAGACACTCCGACGAAGAGTGATCATTTTATTCCTATGCACATGATGTATCAGGCACCTGACATAGCTAGGATTTTCATCAGTGAGATTGTGAGGCTACATGGCGTGCCTAAGAGGATTATATCCTGTCGAGGATCAATGTTTACTAGACGATTTTGGACTAGTTTCCAAGAGGCCTTGGGAGCCCAACTTAAATTTAGTACTGCATATCACCTGGAGACATACAGGAAGACCGAACAAACAAACAGAATCTTGGAAGACATGTTTCACATGTACGTGATGGACCAACATAAGTGTTGGGAAGAATTCTTGCCACTGGTAGAATTTTCATATAACAACAGTTACCAAAGCACCATTGAGATGGCGCCTTTCGAGTTTCTTTATGGGCGACAGTGTCAGACGCCTTTGAGTTGGGAATGGCTTGAGGATAGGGTTCTAGTGGGACCAGAAATGATCCAAGAAATGGAAGATAAAATGAAAACAATAAGACAAAGGATCAAAGAAGTGCAGGATCGACATAAGAGTTATGCCGATACGGACCGTGTCGACCGTAGTTGCAAAGTTGGAGATCAAGTATTCTTGTGGGTGAAATCGCATAAGAGTTCGATCAAGTTTGTAAAGGGTGCTAAAATATCTCCTAGGTTCATGGGACCTTTCAAGATTGTGGAAAATAAGGGGCCTGTGGCCTATTGACTAGCCTTTCCTGATTCTTTGAGGCATATGCATGATGTTTTTCACATATTTGTTTTGAGACATTATATTAGTGATCCTACACATGTTATTGACATGATTTCCTTGCAGGTATCTGACGAGGGTGCGCTCACGGAAGAGCCCATCCACATCCTAGATCATCGCATTCAAAAACTATGACATTGAACAGTAGATCAGGTCAAGGTCCAGTGGGACAACTATATTCCGCACTTGGTGACTTGGGAGGACGCATATGATATGCGCCAACAATTTCCATTTTTGTTTGATAGATAGACTTGTGATACTGTGATGCACTTTATTCAACACTTATATACTGTGAAACTTCGGGACAAAGTTTAGACCAAGAGGGGGTGTATGTAACATCCCGCTCTTGCGCACACTGAGTGAACTTATTCTTTGAGGACACTTTCTTGCAATTGATCCAGATTATTATACTATTGGCTGTTTGATTATGATTATGAGGCATTATGGATATGATGATATGTTATTTTGTTGTATTGAAATAAACAAGTGATATTGACTGAGTTCTCCTAAGTGTGTAGAACTTTGGACCTCAAGGATGTAGAGGCATCAGTGAAACCCTTTGGACTCCGGATAGAGTTAGGGCCTGGACTATTGGGGTTTGATTGTTGTTGATATGACATATGTACATCTGATTAGATGTTATGATGATTGATTATTATTGTTGACATGATTCGTTGATGATGCAATTTGATGATAGCTTGCCGACCAGACTCACATGTGGAGTAGAGGGGTCACACACGACAACCAGAGACTTTGAGGGAGAGGTGTGGACAACAAACCTTCCACAACCTACTAGAACTCTCACTGTGTCTCAAACTGTAGGTTAACGATTACCTAGTTCGAGAAGATGCACGATGCCGTGAGGGCAGACTGCGATAGTCGCTCATGATGATTCTAAGGGGTGTGAAATAAGGTAGGGGCCTTATTCATTAGAGGCCCTTAGTCTCCCACAATATCACCTGGTGGAGTATTGACTCCAGGTGAAGGGCACGTTGTGCAAGGAAAACAGAAAGAGGCGAATGGCACCCTTGGAGCACGTAGTGCGTCCTGAAGGGCACGTCGTGCAAGGAAAATGGAAAGAGGCGAGTGGCACCCTTGGAGCATGTAGTGCATCCTAAAATAAATGTTGTGAAAGGAAAATGGAAAAAAGGCGAGTGGAACTCTTGGAGCACCTAGTGCGACCTGAAGGGCACGTTGCGATTTCAGCGGGTAAGTGAATAAACCTAGTCAGCCTTAAAATGAATGATGTGATAGTAAGATTTAAAAAATTTTTCCCTAATAAAAATTTCTCCCAACGTAGTGAAATTAAAATCTAGGTCTAAGTGACACATGTGGTCAAAAAATAATAATCATAATTAAGCATGTAACAAGACGGGGGTAAGAAATTCAATTAAATTATTAAAATCAAATTACAATGGGGGATTAAAATTTTAAAAGGGAAATGATTGTTTTATGATTTATCTACATATGCTAAATTAATTTTTAATTAAAAAGATAAGGGGTAAATGGTTTCTTTTCTACACTTGATAATTTGAGTTTTAGTTATAAAGGGAAAAGAGGGAAACTTAAAAGAAATAGGAAACTAAAGGAAAAAGGGGAAACATAAAGAAAAAGGGAAATGTAAAGAAAAAAGGAAACGTAAGGAAAAAACCGAATGTCTAACTTAGTAAAGAATCTTGCCTTTAAAAACTTTCTAATTACGAACTCAAATAGGAATTTAGTAAAGGTGTAAGTCATTTAAGATGTGTAAGGGAATATTGGGACACCAAGGAGTGTTTTTAGGAATGATTTTAGATGGGTGAGGGAAATAGGAATAATTGAATAATTAATGAAATTAATTTTTGGTGCAACTAGGGGGATGGGTGACAAGTGTATGGGGGAGGCTTTTTCTTATTAAATTAATGAAAAAAAAATTAAATGGGAATTTGGGAAAGAAATCACTTAAAAACTATATAAAAAGGATGAAGGAGGAGGAGTATGGATCTCATATTTATGCGTAACGTTACGTTGCTGAATTTTTGTCTTGACTGAACTTATCTTGTGGGAGTTGGGATACCTAGCTCAGGTAACGAGTGGTAGCTTGACCTTGTGAGGTGAGCTGGGTGCTAGATATTCTCTTTTATAGTGTGTGTGTCTCCTTTGCGGCTCGGGGGGCTCATGGGGAAGAAGAGTACCCCTAGCATTGGATGGGAGGTATTGGTGAGGTAATAGAAACTACAAAGCAGTCGTGTTTGGCTAAGGTACACTGGATTAATTGTTACTCGCAATGAAATTAAATTTACTCATGTTATTTCTCTGTGCTCATTTAATATTTCATTTTCATGCGTTGTCTTGCACCTACTTTCCTACATGATTGTAATCCCCTTGCTTGTTGTTTTCTGAATGGATTTCCCTTGGTGAACCCAATTTTTGATTTCAGTAACTTATCTGTGTGGGCTTTATTGATTATTATGAAGAGATTGTGCTTTATATTCTATCCTTATCCCTAGGTCTTCAATCCATTCCTGAGAAATCGGCCAGGAGCTAAATCAACAGTTGTCACTTCAGTGTTTATATACCTATAGATTTTAATGCCCTGCTTTTCTGTGCATGGATGATGAGCGAAGGATAATTTTTGCCCAGTTGTCCACCCCTTTCTTATTTCTGTGTTTGATTGATTCATGGCTAAATGATTGTCTTTGTGCCTTCTGGTGATTGATTATCTCTGCATATTGTTTATCATTTCTCTTTGCAAACAACTTAATCCTCTCTTCGTTTTTAATATCACCTCTGCGTTTTTGGATGGAATTTTATTCTCTACGATTTTAATGACAGTTCCCAACTCTTTGATTGGTAAAATATTAGTTTTATTAATATGTGAATGATAGCGTTTGATTTATATGTTGACTGCACTTTTAATTGTTGATTGCAATTTGAATCTCTTATACACAACGAATTTATGTATTGGGCGACTGCGTTTGAATCCTTATTACCCACTCCTTGCTCTACGTTTTACCTATACACCCACATTTTATACTGTTATGCATACATCTCATTTTACTCTGCATTTTTTTGAACCACGTATTGACTACGCTTATGTCTCCCCTTTTCTTTAAAACACCTTGACACAATGAACTTGTAATGTAGAGACAACGATTTCTGGTGATATCTAAACCACGATTTTGTATTACTTACACCGATATTTCCATAACTTTAGACAACGAATTTGTAATGTAGAGACAACGATTTTTGGAGATATCTAGACCATGATTTCTGTATCACTTACACATAGATTTTCATAACCTTTAGACAACGTTTTTACTGTGCAAACGGTGGTGGTCTAAAGTGTAAATGGGGGTGTATTTTTTTTTTTTACAAAAACGGGTATGATATTATATTAAAAGATGTGGCAGAGCCACTGGTTCTGATTACAAGTTGCCCATGGACTTGGGACTTTTAACCTTAATACATAGCTGCCTGCAACTGCCAGAAAACCTAAATGCTAACTAAACTAATTATTTAGAGCCATGGCTACTATTGCCAGACTGCTGGGAGCTTGATACAGAGACAT
>JASDQU010735402.1:344743-376589 GCA_032191745.1 Picea mariana
GATTTTCATCGGCAGATCAGGTGGAAGATCTATTTCGGGGATGTCCTTCAGCTTCTTGACAAAACTGGGGGCTTCTGCTGTGAACGAGTGCTTGGAGCAAGCCTCTACCAGTCGGCGAAAGGAAGAGGCAGGGGAAGGAGGGGGCAGCGGCTCCCCTCCTTGACCAGCCATGACGACTTAACCCTAACACACCAGGCTGCGTAGTCGCAATTTCTTTCCAGGGACCGTTCGCTCTACTCTGACTCTCAACTTTCTTTTATAACAATTAAATGGGGGTGTATTTTCTATGTAATTGGTATCATATTTTCTGTGTATATGGGTAGCATATTTGTTGTGTAATAATGTGTAAATGGGTAGCGTATTTAGAGCTTTTGCTATGCGAATGATGGTGTTTCTATTGTGTAATGGTGGTTTTTTAATGGAAGTGAAATTCCCTTGATTATTGACAACGTTGTTTAATATGCTGACTGTAAGGATTGACATCGTTCTTATAATAAGAGTGACAACAATGTTAATGGTAAACTCTGCGAAATTTCTTTAATTAGACAACATTGACATAATTGACTCTACGAAACTTTAAAAGATAGTCAGCAATATCTTTATGGATGGTTGAGTGCATTTTATTTTATATATACAACAAGCTCATGTAGTTAATTAGACAGTGATATTGTTGGCATAGACAACGTTTTATCCATTATAGATGACCACGTCCTTAGCTAACATATGATAGCGTTTTATGACTTTATATGACAACCAGTTGTTAATAGATGGCGACTTCTACCATATTGTTAAACATCCATTTGGTTACTTCCTAGTTTATAGACAACAAGGTTGTCAATTCCTTTAATAAAAAACTAACTGTATCATTAACTCGTTGTTAAATTCTTATTTTGATAATTCCTTTTGACAATGTTATGTATTAAAAGACAGTAAAAATATAATTAAAAGACAACAAATGTATTGGGAGATTAAGAAAAACTATACCTGGTGATGTGAAAAGACAAAATCTAGTTATCGAATTGCACAGGGAAATGATTTAGTTTGCAGAGTTTAACTCGTTAAATGTATTTAACCCAACAAAACTTGTGCGCATAAAATTTATTATATAGTTTAAATTCCATTCCAATTAAATCTCACGATGATTTTACTGGTAGAGAATTATTTGTAGAGTTTAAAGTTTCATTTAATAATTACACAACAAAAATTTGCCAGTAGACATTTAAATTTGAAGAGTTAAATCTTATTCTAAAGATAATTACACAACGATTGCTGGAAGAGATTAAATGTTGAAGAGTTTTAAAAAGATTGGTTCCATGGAAGGTGGAGATCCTTACTACCCTTAGAATTATTGTCTTTATGTGTCCATGGTTTTATATATGTCTTATGACTTATGAAAACGATAGCCTAATTGTTTTTCCTTATATAGTGATAGTTCATTTATCCATCTTACACCTCGGTCCTTTAAATTCTGCCTCAATATATTAAATGTTGATGATAATATTTCACTCTTCCACACTTAGACATAATGATTAATAGTTAATGGGTTATGGGTTAATGGCGTAATAGTTTAACAACTTGTGCAACCTAATTGAGTGATGTCACCTTGCATCCTATCGACATGTTGCTTGGGTGTGTGGGTATCGTCTTCTTGTCAGTTATTTCAGTCTCCTAGTGTGTTGGATTTGTCTTGAGTCTGTGGTCCAAATAAGTTATGTTGTGCCAGGGTTATTTTCACGCCTATCACCTAGCGACGACATGATTCTTGATGACGGGATCATTGCGTGCCCTAATGGATAGAGGTGAATGATAACTTGGTCGAAGTCTATGCTTCCTGTTGTGGGAATTTGTTCATTATAGTTGATGTTGGTGCTTGGGTTGTAACGCCTTCAATCATTTGGTTTTGCACGCCATAGAGGTTTCTAGTTACCGGTCCTTGAGGCCGTTGTGTCGGGATTGTGGATGTTGTCCTTTAGCTTGTAGGCATTGTCGTGTTTGTGTCAGGTGGGTAGTATTTTCTATCTGTCTTTGATTTTCGCATGTTTCACCTAGTTGCTTGATGTGCTAGTGTGTTGTGTCATTTTTGTATTTTGCCTGATCTGTGTGTGTGGTGTTCGTCGTAAGGTTGTGTGGTTTAACTGTTTTCGTCATTGCCTTCCTACCTAAAAAAAAAATAAAATTGCACTTTTTGCTTCACTTGAAGTCGTAAGACAGGGGTCTTTACAAAGAGGGAGTTGCTTATGAATGTAACAAATATATGATGATACAAAGTATTTTTATTTGATTCTTTCAAGTATTGAATTTCAAGACAGATGTTATATATCTCATTTAAATTTCCTAGGTGGAAACATGTTCGACAAATGGGGAAATGGATTTGGATTCCAAAGGAACAAGATGATGATGACGGAACACATTCTCTAATAGTTTCATTTGATGTTCTGAAAAATGGTGAATCCTTTAGAACATTATCAATGGAGGAGAATTGGACAATATTTGAAATCAGAGAACAATTGGAGCTACAACAAGATTTTGATCATTTTGTATTTGTACACAGTGGTAAAATGGTAAGAATGTAAAGATTGATATCATGATTCTAATACATATGCCATAGTATAACAAAATATTGGTATGTGAAACCTTTTTTATAGAGAAAATAATTCTAATTCCTCTTATTGTATTTTGTAGGTCAGGAAACGACGAGAACATACTATGTGCTGTAAATATTGTATCAAACCTTCTGCCATTGAAATTAGGGAATGCTAAAAATTTGTAATTTGAAACTATAACGTGTATAATTAATGCACATTCTAAGATCATTCCCCAAATGTAATGTACTTTTTTTTTTCAATTTCTAGTATTGCTATACTATCCCATTTATAACTATATTGTACCTAGACTTTCTTCCAAAGTGCTAAAATGTTTATACCTATTTATATTTTGCACACCGTTGCAGTCTTCGAAAATGAAACTATTATCTATGTTTTGTGATTACTATGGTATAAAATGCCTCCAACCTTTCCCGTGTATTGAGTACTAATCTATTTTTCCCTAAAAGATCCTAGACTTTGTTTGCTTCCATATGATAACAATTATTGGTTTTTTTCATATATCGGAAAGAGCATTCTAATACAAATGGAGTGATGCTCATTTTCACCATAGCCTGGCCCACTCTACCAAATTTATTACATGATTTAGTAATAATACAAACAAGATAAATTTCTTATAACAACTTAAGTCATTAAGTTGAAATTCCATGATATCTTTGGTAATCAAGTACTAGATCTTATTTTAACAGTTTATTTTCAATGAGTTTGTTCAATGGATTGGTTCAATCATATCATCTTGGTGATTTTGAGTCTACTTATGGTGTTTAGGGTGATGATATGCAAGTGAAAACAAACAATTTGACCTCTACCAAGGCACAATTTCCTTGTGATTTTTAATATTTGGACTATCGCAAGCCAACTGAAATTGTCAACTATGCTAAAATCTAGGGAAAATATAAATAGAATGGGCAGTAGGCTATTCCCTTGTGGGTGAAGAGTAGATTCTCCAGTTAGGAATTTAATTTAATGGGACTTTCAATTTATTGTCATTGATTTATTGGCTTTATTTGGCATGTTGATTATCAAATTTTATCTTATGATTCCATTTCACAGTCAAGTTATTCGGCTTGGGAATTTAAATTATCACATTTCTCTTTTCCCTGGTGATACTAAAGATCCGGTGGAAAATAATGATTGGAAGGATTGGTTAGAGAAAGATCAAGTAGGTACACATACTTCATACTAAATGTTTTATTGTAGTTGTTCAGTTCTACTAGAATTTGATTTGAACCCGTGTCTCTTAAAATAAATCAAATTTGGCATGCTCTATGATAGATTCAAAATGAGAAGAGAGAAGGACATGTATTCAAAGGATGGAATGAAGGAAAAAATGATTTTTCTCTTACTTACAAGTACCAAAAAAATTCAGACTTCTATGCTGGAGGAAAGTTAAGACCAAGAGAAAATTGTCGCACACTTGCATGGTAAGCACAAGTTAATGTAGTTCTGATAGTTTGATTGATCACATTTGACTGGATTGAAAATAGTTTTTTGGAAGTGCTTAGAATCTAGAATATCATTGAGGTTAATAACATTAGATGTTGGAGGATTTATGTTATACTTTTATTGTAATTTTTTAAAGACTATTTCTTATATGAGTTGTACTTAAGCAGTTTTTCTATTTTTAACTCAAATAATTTTGATGTTGTCATGTCTACCTTTGACCCAAAGAAATGTTTTTGTGATGCCATGATATGTTTGTAGGCTTCTTTGTCACTTTACTCATTGTTGGAGAAGAAAGGATTGATATTATCTCCATATCTCTTAGATCACATTCAATTGTATTGAGAAGGGGATTTAAAATAAAACTTAAAGCAAACCCTTGACAAAATCAATAAGCGAAGATCAGGACTTGCCTCATGGGACTTCTTGAACCTATTCTATCCTGATGGAATACAATGCAACAAAAATTTCATTCAAAGCATGATTTTTCATAAATATTGTACCAACTTACCTCTAGGTAAGATCTAAGTTCCCAGCTATGAGAACTATGATATGAAAATTAGAAATTGTTATAATCAACTCCTTTGCAAAGAACATTTGAAATTTTTTTGATTCAATCTTGTATTCATTTCACTTAACTTCTCAAAAATTTATCTCATAGTTGAAAGAGGCTTGTTTTTAATATGTTGCTATATTCTTCTTTTTTGTTCTTCATTTTCATACATTTAATTATGTTCTATGCATGAATTAAATGTCACTAGTTTCCAAAAGAAATTGTATTATTTTATTTACTTATGATATGAAAGTATAGATGTTGCAAGAAATAGAATTCTACAGGTTCATAGAAGCCTCTACAAGTATGCTATAGGAATTCTATGGGAGGTGCTACAAGAACTTCATCCTCAACAATGCTATAGGAACTTCCTTTCCGGAAGTTGCTACAAGATCATTTCATGGTTGCTACATGTTATCATGGATAGATATTTATGTTAGTTGTGATGAAATTTACTGAAAATACAAGTATGGTTAGTTTGAAAATGCAAAGGAAACATTTGAGGTCGTGTCTGATTTTGAGAGCATGCTTGATTTATTCATTTTCCATCTAAATCCAAGTGCCTTGAGATGCCTTGCATAGAAATTGGAAAATATTGATGCAAAAAATATGAGGTGCAGTCCATATTTGATTTACCCATGTGGTTTCCATTATTACCCATGTATACTATGCCATAGGCTATGGTAAATGAAGAAAAAATGGTATTCCTGGAAGCACAGGTCAATGATTTAGAGGTCATCCACTTGATGAGGCTTCCATTTCTATGATGGTTGACATGGGATTTTTATAATTAGAAAGGGTGGAACATCGATTTCTAAAATGAGGTGAACAATAGGTGCAAGTGATTAGAATATTACCAAGAGAAGAACTTCCTCAGTGTGCTTGGAAATTGATGAGCTGGTTCAAATTGTAGAGGATATAAGGGTGGCACGAGAATATTTTTTTCAATTAACTTCAAGGATGTGGGATAAAATAAGCCATGAAAGGAGATAGGTTCCATAACACTGCCACAAGCCTTCATATTGTATCAAGGAGCCCCATTTTGTTTCATATCACAAAATAAACTGAAGGTCTTGAGGAAATGAAGCAGCAAGGAGAAGACAAGGACATTCAAATTTCTAAAAGTCATCATGGAATATTTCTATAAGTTGTTTATTCTACTTCCAAACACTTATCATGCTTGTCCATAATAGTTCCAATATGGTCCTAAATTTGCAACAATGGTTTCTCTTACCACATCATTCATTATACAAGTCTCATAATTGGAGTAATTCCATTTTGTTAAAAAAAAACCTCCTTAATAGTTGGGATTAGCAATCTTTTATTGATTAATTTTGAAATGTTGTCTTGTCAATATCTTTTGTTATGTCATATTCCATTTTTTGTTTCATAAAATTCTCGTTTAAAAGAATCAAATGAGACTGAGGAGTAAAGACAGAAATTTTGTTTCACAAAATGTTTAATCACACCATCAAGGATTGTCCCACCATTAAATTATCCATTTTAGAGTGGTTAGCACACTATATTTAGAAGATTTTGAGGCCATTTTCAAACCTTTTATCAACGTGTAAACTAAAATTTGGATCCATCATTAAATAATATATTTCATACATGTCAACACATTCAATAACCATAGAGCTTATACATGGGGGACATACCAGTTTTGTAGATTTATGGATGTATTTTCAATGGGGAATTTTCTTTTCCAACGAACCATAAATCTCATTTACAATGGCCCACTTCCTCCACTTCATCTTTCTTTGCTGCAATAAATACAATTTAATTTGTATCCATGACAACAAAATGCAAGCAAAGGAAATCGCTTGGATACATGCTAGAAAGGGGCTAGAGCTTTCAATCTCTGAGCATGAGTTGAGAAATTATTGAAACAATGTCAATCATTATAACCTTCTCATGTGGTCCATGCAAGGTACAAAATGTAATAGTGTCATTAATCAGTATAATACCCTAAAATGTAGGTCTATCAGCACATGACCACAATAATATTACAATGTTGACTGCAAGATCACCATATTGCATATTGTGACTACAAGCCTAAAATGTCATGTATTGATTGCCTAATGGAATATTTTTTTTAAGGGAACTCGTAAAGCATGGTAAAGAACCTAGTTTGATTTTTCCATTAATCAAATCGCATGAGCATATTATTTTTCTCATGCTTTTGGTATTCATATGTTGGGAATCTAATATTGAAATTTGACACAATGTAGAAAAGGGGAGACAACAAGTTTAATTGAGCTTGTTGTAACCCTTGAGATGTTTCTAGCTAGGAAACTATGCCAAGGCATCCATTTTACACTAGATTTATTTTATTTTTTATTATCTATTCTAAAACAAAGTATTTTACTATTTTACCTTATATTTTGACTATTGATCTTTAATAATTAAATATCAGAACTTGAGGGCAAGATTTCAATGTTTCAGACAACTTTTAAATCTCAAATGAATGAAAGAAGAAATTAAATAAATGAGATTGAAAGTATAACAATGTATCCTTCTTGAACAAATATTATTTTAATTTCAATGGCATAAATTATAACAAGATATATCTGAGCTAAGCATCAAATATTGGTAACATGATACAAAAGAAACATACTAAGAAATGCAAAAAAAAGTACAAGGAATATATATATATATATATATATATATATATATATATATATATATATATATATATATATATATATATAAAAGGGGATGTGTAGAAGAAATAGCGTCAATTTTTTATACATAGAAGGAATTTAGCCATTTGTTTTCTACGAATATAACTTTTATAGTAATTACATTGCTCAACATTCTTGCTGGGCTATTTTTGAAAATTACTAAATTCTAAACATATTTATAAAACTGCCCAAGGCACCACCAAATTTTGAAAAATAATTAAGACATATTAGATGTGGTATCCTGAATTTTAGAGTTATGTGAGAGATTGAGAGGTTTGTCTTCAATATCCATTGGTGCCATTCCTCTTTTGGAGATCCCAGGGTTGTTTTCAGTTGTGCCATCATTTGGAATTGGTATTCTAAGATTAACAAAGTCAGAGGTTGAGCTTTGGGTTGGTCCGAGGTCTCGCAGTTGAAGGAAATTTTCCTTCATGTCATCCATTTTGTGTGCTAGTGCAGAGAGACTAGCCTTGAAGTAACTGAAACTTTCTTCCATCCAGTTGGAGAGCCCAACCATTATTCCTTCCATCTCTCATAATTTTTTCATAAGTTGTTGGAGAACAATATTGTTCTCCTACCTTTCTTCTTCATGGCTCCTACAAACTTTCCAATGGTCACTCACCGAGGCTTCCATAGGAATTCTCTGAGCATGAGCCTTGAAACTAATCCAAGTGATGGTGAAAAATGAGCATGTAGAGCTTGGTGTGTAGAGAATAATAATTGTAGCATTAAATTGACTATATATAAAAGGAAAAGTGAAAAAGGACCTGATGTTTGGATGGAGGAGCCAAATGGAAGCACCAAATGAAACCCTTGACTAGGTCACCTGCCTCCTATCCCTCGCAAAATTGGATGGAAATGAAGTGTGCGGGTGGAAACGAGGGGGTGATCTAGAGACGACACTCATAAATCCTAGCAGGACTGATCTTTTTGAACCTAAGGGATTAATCGCCAACTCTGTGAAGAGATTTTTCATATCGTGGCTAGGAACACTGCATATGAAGTTTGAACCTTGAAATATTGGAGAAGACATAACAAAAGCATCATTAATCCTTTCTTTGTTAATCTCCCTTCACACATATGAGGGTGCCCCAAGGTACAAGTGCACTATGGTTGTTGACAAGATGTGTCAAAGATGAGGGTTAGGGGATGGGGAGAGCCCCCCTCTCATTATTTAAAAAAAAATCCCCTTGGATCATTCTTGATCCTTCTTTTACCGAAAGGTATGCTTGGGGGTTTAGTTTCCTTTTTACATGGTAGAGTCTTATTTCCTCAAATTCCTAAGTTAAGGTGGAAATTCTTTGGAGGATGCCACTAAAAGTATTATTTTCCAAGGAATGTTTGTTGATGATAGCCTTAATTATTATCATTGAATTGCCAAAGATTGTAAGTTGGGGGATACAATGATCTCTTACTAGTTTAAGACCAAAAAATAGAGCGTATGCTTCTACTACGTTGTTTGCACTGTTTTCCTTTGGTTTGCCTTTGGTTTTGACCAGTAAGGTTTAACAGACTAAATTTCAGAGCTTAAAGGGGCTTGATTTCATTATTTAAGACTATATTTAAAATTTTAAAGAGTGGAAAGAAGAAATCTCAAGAAAGAATTGAAAATATCACAATGTATTCAATTCGAATAAATATTGCTTTATTATCAATTAGCAGAAATTATGATAATTTGTATATGATTACAAAACATTAATAGGTGAATAGAAGTGAAAATATCATTACTATTCACAAGGATAATATGAAAAACATAGTTCTAAATTCACTTACAATATAATTGAAGAAATATGTGAATTTATGACTCCTTGCATGAAATACCAGATACCATATACAAGTTTTGAAAGAAATATTATGGAAACATAAATTATATGAGAAACAGAGAAAACATGAACTAAAATATGAAATCAAGAATTCAATTGAGATATGAAATTGAATCATTTTATTAAAATCTTGTCTTGTCTCCAGTAAAAGTCAACCCTCTTTACATTGAGTTTCCTTTCTTTTATACAAAAACGAGTATAACCAAAATTGGTTATCAAGAACTATTTCTTAGCCTCAAAATTACAACACTAGATTTGACTTTACAAACATAGTAATAAATAAATTCGAACTTGGGATTTTCCCAAACATATATCTTTAGCCTTAGTTGTTTTGATGACTCATTATGTTAGCAACTGAATTAGAAGTCACCAATTTTCACTTGATGGGTAATTGAAAGCCATCATTTTTATATATGAAATATCTAATTTGGTGTATTTCTCATATGAAGGAGGATTTGAGAATAAATTTTTGATCTACCATGATAGATAAAAATAATCTATGAGGATATCCGCTATAGTTTGTCCCTTTAATAATTAAGTTATTCCTTGAAATTTTTCTTTGACTTCTCTGACTTTGTACATGTCTGTTTTGTAACATTTAATTTTTAATATCTTTCCTTTATCATTCCACACAGTAGGTAATCCCATACCAAGTTTTCAAACTTGCTGGTAAAAAATTTAATATTCCCTCTAATCGTTATGCATTTATCATGTTCCTATTGTATCAAATTCATTTTTTTTTGAAGATCTTCTCTTTTTCCATTACCATTGTTGTTTTTTCCTTTATTCCTATATTCTTCAATGTTTCCTTTGAATCAATATTGAGAAACTTAATAATCCATGCCAAGGAAACTTAATAATTCTAGCTAGGAAACTATGCCAAGAAATCCATTTTACACTTGATTTATCTTAATTTTTATTATCTATTATAAACAAAGTATTTTACTATTTTACTTTAGATTTTGACTATTGATATTTAATAATTAAATGTCAGAACTTGAGTGGCATGATTTCAATGTTTCAGACAACTTTTAAATATTAAATGAATAAAAGAAGAATTTAAATAAATGAGATTGAAAGTATAACAATGTATCCTTCTTCAACAAATATTATTTTACTTTCAATGGCAGAAATTATAACAAGATATATCTGAGCTAAGCATAAAAAATTGGTAACATGATACAAAAGCAACATACTAAGAAATGCAAACAAAAGTACAAGGAATATATATATATATATATATATATATATATATATATAAAAGGGGATGTGTAGAAGAAATAGCGTCAATTTTTTATACATAGAAGGAATTTAGCCATTTGTTTTCTACGAATATAACTTTTATAGTAATTACATTGCTCAACATTCTTGCTGGGCTATTTTTGAAAATTACTAAATTGTAAACATCTTTATAAAACTGCCCAAGGCACAACCAAATTTTAAAAAACAATTAGCACATATTAGATGTGGTATCCCAAATTTTAGAGTTCTGTGAGAGATTGAGAGGTTCGTTTGCAATATCCATTGACACCATTCCTCTTTTGGAGATCCCATGGTTTTTTTCAGTTGTGCCATCATTTGGATTTGGTATTCCAAGATTAACAGAGTTAGAGGTTAAGCGTTGTTATGGTCCGGGGTCTCGTAGGTAAAGGAAAGTTGCCTCCATGTCATCCATTCTATGTGCTAGTGCAGAGATATCAACCTTGAAGTAACTAAACCTTTATTCCATCCATTTGGAGAGCCCAACCATTATTCCTTCCATCTCTCATAATTTTTCCATAAGTTGTTGGAGAACAACATTATTTGCATACCTTTCTTCTTCATGGCTCCTACGAACTTTCCAATGGTCACTCACCGAGGATTCCATATGAATTCCCTAAGCGTGAGCCCCGAAAATAATCCAAGTGATGGTGAAAACCGAGCATGGAGAGCATGGTGTATAGAGAATAATAATTGCAACATTAAATTGACTATACATAAAAGGAAAAGTGAAAAAGGACCTGATGTTCGGTTGGAGGAGCCAAATGGGAGCACCAAACAAAATCCTTTACTAGAGCGCTTGGCTCCTATCCCTCACAACATTGGATGGAAATGAAGTGCACGGGTGGAGGTGAGGAGGTGACCTAGAGATGACATTCAGAAGTCCTAGAGGTACTGATTTTTTTGAACCTAAGGGATTAAGCTCCAGCTTTGTGAAGAGATTTTCCATAACGTGGCTGGGAACACTACATAGGAAGTTTGAACATTGCAATCTTGGAGAAGACATCACACAAGCATCATTAATCCTTTCTTTTCTAATCTCCCTTCACACATATGAGGGTGCCCCAAGGTACAAATGCACTATTGTTGTTGACAAGATGTGTCATAGATGAGGGTTAGGGGATGGGAAGAGCCCCCCTCTCATTATTTAAAAGAAAATCCCCTTGGAGAATTCTTGACCCTTCCTTTGCCATAAGGTATTCTTGGGGGTTTAGGTGCCTTTTTACATGGTAGAGTATTATTTCCTCAAATTCCTGAGTTAAGGTGGTAATTCTTTGGAGGATGTCACTAAAAATATTATTTTCCAAGGAATGTTTGTTGATGATAGCCTTAATTATTATCATTGAATCGCCAAAGACTATGAGTTGGGGGATACGATGATATCTTACTAGTTTAAGACCAAAAAATAGAGTGTATGCTTCTATTATGTTTTTTTTCATTGTCCCCAAACCCCAGGTGTATTGAAGCAAAGTATTTCCCCCGGGATCAAGAAGAATCCCACCCGCACCTACCGCCCCTAGCATATTTACATATATTGATGTAAATTTGTTTTCCTAAAAGTAACAATATTGAACATTAACAATATTGACATGTTGATTACACATTGTTGTGCATGTTGTAACCCTTGAGATTTTTCTAGCTAGGAAACTATGCAAAAGGCATCCATTTTACTCTTGATTTAAATGAGTTTTAATTTTTATTTTTTAGAAACAAAGTATTGCTCTGTTTGCCTTTGGTTTTGACCAATAAGGTTTAATAGACTGAATTTCAAAGCTTAAAGGGGCTTGATTTCATTATTTAAGGCTATCTCTAAAATTTTAAAGAGTGGAAAGAAAAAATCTCAAGAAAGAATTGAAATTATCACAATGTATTCAATTCGAATAAATGTTGCTTTATTTTCAATTAGCATAAATTATGAATATCTATATCTGATTACAAAACATTAATAGGTGAATAGAAGTGAAAATATTGTTACTATTCACAAGGATGAATATGAAAAACATAGGTCTAAATTACACTTTCAATATAATTAAAGAAATATGTGAATTTATGACTCCTTTCATGAAATACCAGATACCAGATACATGTTTTGAAAGAAATATTATGGAAACATAAATTATATGAGAAACAAAGAAAACATGAACTAAAATATGAAATCAAGAATCCAATTGAGATCTGAAATTGAATCATTTTATTAAAATCTTGTCTTGTCTCCAGTAAAAGTCAACCCTCTTTACATCAAGTCAACCCTCTTTACATCGAGTTTCCTTTCTTTTATACAAAAATGAGTATAACCAAAATTGGTTATCAAGAACTATTTTTTAGCCTCAAAATTACAATAGTAGATTTGGATTTACAAACATAGTAATAAATACATTCAAACTTGGGATTTGCCCAAAAATATATCTTTGGCCTTAGTTGTTTTGATGACTCATTATGTTAGCAACTGAATTAGAAGTCGCCAATTTTCAATTTATGTGTAATTGAAAGCCATCATATATATATATATATATATATATATATATATATATATATATATATATATATAATTAATATCTTATTTGGTGTATTTCTCATATGAAAGAAGATTTGAGAATAAATTTTTGATCTGCCACGATAGATAAAAAACATCTATAAGGATATCCACTATAGTTTGTCCCTTTAATACTTTAGTTATTCCTTGAAATTTGTCCTCAGTTTCTCTGAATTTGAACATGTCTCTTTTGTGACATTCAATTTTTAAAATCTTTCATTTATCGTTCCACACAATAAGTAATACCAAGTTTTAAAACTTGTTAGTAAAAAATTCAATATTCCTTCTAACCATTATGTGTTTATCATGTTCCTGTTGAATTAAATTTATTTTTGTGAAGATCTTCTCTTTTTCCAGTACCATTGTTGTTCTTTCCTTTATTCCTCTATTGTTCAATGTTTCCTTTGAATCGGTATTGAGAAACTTAATAATTCTTGTAGCCACTTGAGGTCTAGTTCCCAATTCTTGAAAAACTTAGTGTATAGTTGTGTCTACTTCATCAGAAAGAGAAACTTCTTCTCCAATTATCTTGAAATAATCCTAGCTTTTATTGATTTCAAAGATAATTTGATCCCAAAAAAGATGTTTGTATCCTAGTATATATGACTTTCCATTTAATTTATTTTGCAACTGTTCCCTTTCTTCCAACATCTTAGCTTTCAGTTTTTGGTACTGCTCAACGATTTTTTCCTTGTCATTTAGTTGCTCTCTGAAAGTTTTGATCTCATCCTTTTATGTAGAAATTGATTTCTTTAGATTCTCAATCTCAATTCCTTTTAGATTGAGTTATGATAATTCTTTATCTAACTCTTCAGATGGGTCTATTGTCTCTGTATAGTGTGAAGAAGAATATCCTCTCTTTAGGGATTCAATTTGTTTTTCATATATCTCCATTTGATCTTTCATTTGTACTATTTGTTTTAGCAACTAATCTTTCTCTTGCTACATTATTTGTAACTCTAGTGTCTGCACATGATCAACTCTAGGTATTTTAAGCTTCTTCTTTAATACATGTATTTCAATATCTTTTGTTTTCATTAGATCTTTCACTGGTGCATCATCTTGAGGATTTTATCCCAAATCTATCATCCATTGTTCAAGTTCTTCTACTCTCATCTTCTTAGTCATGTTTGCCAACTTTTCAAACTTTAATTGACCTCGAAGATTTTCATTCATTGTCTGCAATTTCTTCAGACCAATAGAAGTTATCATAATATCTCTATTTAATGTTTCTCTAGTTTGCATGTGTAGATCCATTTTATCAACGAGATTAATTGCATCTAAATCAATTAATATAATAGTAACTTTATTTTGATCTTCATATTTCAGTACTGCTATATTTAATTTGTCTTTTTCATAATCCATAGCAGACAATAATCTTGCTTGAGTTGGCCCTTGATCATACACTCTAGGGAGAATATCTTGTTTGATATTTATACCCTTTTTCTTTATTGCCATGAACTAATTAAAGTGATCTGCTTGCTTTACTTTATCTTCCTCCAATGTTTCTTTTCCTTCTTGTTTCTTTGAGTTATGCGGATTTGTTTATGACGACACTTCTATAATAATTGCATGTTTTGTTGACAATGTTTCTGATTCATGGTATTCAATTTCCTCTTGTTCTTCTATCTTTTGTTTCTTAGTTGATAATTTTTCCTCTGTGTATGACATATTATGAGTTGATTATGAACCTTTTCTTTTATACGTATTTTCAAATTGTTGTGGAGTCTCTGTTATAGGTGAATGTGATGGTTGGGTTAAAAGTGATCCTTGAACCTGCAAAAATCTATGAACATTCTCCCAGTTGTCCCGATTTGCCAACAACTCTAATTGTGGTTTTGAGTAATGAAAATAGGGAATTGAGCCCAACTTTGTTATTGTTATTGAAATGAAGGAATGAGGATCGTATACCCATACTTCACCCTGATGGAACCCCATGTCCCGAAGAATATTTTATGCATCCTACAAGGTTGCCCTGTTGTTGACAATAAAATAATATATTTCCTTCTTCAATTTAAAGCTCATCATGTTCTTATTTGATACGAAATGAATGCAATTAGCATCAGTTATTTGTCTTATGCATTCCAAAGCAAATATTCTAGGTGTAAGGAACTTAGATAAAAGAAAAGGTCTTACTTCAACACCATAAACCCTAATTTATGTGTGATTTTCAAACAAATACCAATCCCCAACCCTTTTAGCAAGACTGAGCTATAATATATTTTTACATTTAGGAGAGATTGTATGAGGAGCTTGAATATGAATGATTTTGAAAGAACTTGACATAAATTGATCAATAAATTATGAGAAACCTACATTCTAAGCCTTTTTTTCTAACTAATGGAGTCCAATGAATGAATGAACATGGGTTACCCATTTCATCTTCAATTTTCAATTCAAAATGTTTAAACCTAGTAGCTTGAAAATACAGGAAAATATGTACCAAATATGATTGGTATTTGTAGTATCTTCTGGCTTCAGATTTAGATAATTGAAAATGAATATTATCAGCCAAAATTCGGCATAGTTGTACTTTGTCAACGGTTTCAATGAAGGTGGGAAGATAGAGGCCATAAAACCTATAATGTGTTCATCCATAGTTTTTTCATTATCATTTACTAAAATTGTGGATATCATAACTATGATTTACTTAGAGGTTTTGGAAAACATGTCATTTTTTAGATTCACAACAATTTCAGGTACATTAACAATTTGACATAAAGAAGACTATAATAAAATAGTTTTACCTTGAGGACTTAGTCTTCTGAAACACTCATCAAGTATATTTTCCTTTAGCGTCACACTATCATGGTTTTTAGGAAGCTTAAGCATTTCAGAGATAGATTGGGTATTTATGAAAAATATGAGTGACCCATATTTGGAAACAATAGACCTTTGGGATGGAATGTAATTAAAATCACACCAACTTATGAATTTGGAAAAATTAATAATTTAAGGAACGATAAAATTGGTGAGTTCAGACTCCCATACGTGATAGTAATCAATGATATCTCTAAAATGTTGCATAGATGATATATGTAATTCAAACAAGTCATAGGATAATTCAAGATCAAAGACTTCTTTATGTTTATCAACTAGGTCTGATTCTTCAACAATGAGGGGATTCTTGGTTTTATCAGGTTTCGAGGATTCAATTTTTAATGAAAATACATAAGTAAAAGGAGATCATCGAGTTACCCAGGATTATTTTGCTCCAGATAATATTCAAGTCAATATAGTGGATTTCGCTGGTGAATTAGGCACTGTTATTGGCTTCAAAAATTTTCGTAAATAAGGGATTAAATTCACAAATTATACATTTATCCTTTTGAAATTAACCTTAAATACATTGAGGTCTCATTGGTTAGAAATAAATAATTAAATATATAAAATTTTAATAAAATAGTCATTTCACCTTTTTGTTGACATCATTGAGCCACATGTCAGNTTTTGGGGGTCTGAGTGGTTTTAAAAATTGTTTGGGGGGGGGGGGAGATTGTGCGACCGCCACGTCACTCCAGTGAAAACCATGATAATTGTTTTTAAGACTACCCCTCCCCCCATCATTAAATGTTGAGCATGCAGGGGGGGGATGAAATATGGGTCGTAGATCTGATTTGATCATGAGCGGTAGTCTTGCAAACCATCAACGTTTTATTATTAATTCATAAATTAAAGTTGTATTACTATGTATATAAAATAATATATCGAATTAAAATCTAATAACTAAATCAACTAAAATTAAAATATTAAAATTAAACTAACTAATAATAAAAATAAAACAAAAAGGGTAAAAAAATTAATTTAAAACTATCTATTAATAAACAATTTCAATTTTTATTTAAAATTTACAAAATTTTACAATAGTGCACAAAGTTTGCAAGTTCAACATATGGTGAATCTTTTATTAAACTCATGGTACACCTAATGTTATTCAACCTGACAACTGATTGAACTTGTGATGTATTTTGAAGTGGAAAACCTGTAGTTGTTGCAGCAACTGCCTTGGGCACCATAGATTCAATCATATTCACCTGAAAATGAAAATGTGAATTTAATTGTACTATGTTTCATAAGTAAAGAAATCAATCCAGATGGGCATAATAAATTCTATGTCGTATACACCAATGGTAAATACTCAAATCGAAAGTGAGACCCAAGGGAGGTATATGGGGTGTATAATTTGGGGAGATAATGGGGGCAAGGGAGTGTGCATATTGGTTGTTAATAAGAGGAAGATGTGCATAGGAAAAAATGATGGAAAAACAAGACACAAGTTAAAAATATTGAAGAGACCCTCAACATCAAAAAATGCTAACAAAATTTTAGAACATTAAAAATGTTTCATATTACTGCATGTATTGGATCAAGTTTCACATAACACCCTAATGCATTATTTTTCAATAATTCACTAGTTTCCAAGGTCTACCAACAATGCGGGAAGAATATAAAATTGTATCCCATTGAAATCAAGTGTGAAATTTCCGTATTAAGACCGGAAATAAATAAAATATAATGATTGCATCCCTTTTCCCTCAGTGATTCCACATAAAACTTCAATACCCTATTATCAATAGAAGATTCATTGTACTTTTGATTGATCTCTGTAAAGCACTTAAATAAAGAGGATTTTTCTAGTCTTAACTGGGAAACTTGTTAAGAAATTATACCAAATATAACTCTTTAGTAGAGAATAGTAGCAAGAACAACTGACTTTTCATATGGACAAAACATACATAGACATGAATGGAAGTAGCGTTTGTTACTTGTATCTAAAGATCATTCAAGTGTGCTTGTTTTCTTCTCCTTAACCGCCTTTGTAGAGACCCCCTTCGTTACGACAACATACGATGCATCACAAGTGCTAATTTGTTTGTTAAAGGGGGGAAGTAACAACAACAGTCAATCAACGCAAATCGATGATGAAAAAAACACACACTATCCAGGCAGTAGACATCATAACGACCCAACATGCTAGAACATCAAGTAGCGGTATGCAATAAGCGAAAATCGACTAGATGAAAATAAATGACTAGCCTCCCATCCTACCCTGCAAGGTTAGGACCTCTAGGACACATAATGGAACGCTCAAGCCTAGGTTCCCATCGATTTTGACCATGTAAGGTCTCAAGGCTGGCGACTGATATGAGGAACAAGGAGGTGTCTACATCTCGATTGACACCTGCAAGATCACGCCTACTAAGATAAAGGGAAACATCAATCAGTCTAAATACAACAGCTTCAACGACCAGTCACTAGAACCCTCCCGACGGGCGAGAGACAATTACAAAAAGGTTAAAAAAACAAGTACAACCATAAAATACAACTACATCATCCACAAAGGGATGCACATCATCCTAATTCAGGTTCCATATGCACTTATTGATCAACGCGTGCAATGACCCAATCATACGGTGCCACGTCACCATAATGCATCAAAGGTGCTCGGGACCCACGTGAAAACAAATAATTCTCAACCTTCAACCCAACATAAAATACAACATGCCTGAAATCCAAATGGCACTGACATACAATAACGACGCCGTTAGATGAAGGTGCTCTAAGAAATCAAGTAAAAAGGATGCAAACTGACTAACTTTGATACATTTAAATTGATGCGGTGTCTAGCAGTAACTCAATTGTAATTATCGTCATAAGGACTACTACGCATCATAAGTTAGCCAATCATCATCTTAAAGTAAGGGAACCTATCCATCATCAAGCAAACATCTACCTTCCATTCATTTACACTCATTTTTATCATTTACTGAAAAAGGCAACTCATACTCATGCTCGCAATCTAGATAAGGGTTCCATTAACAAAATTAATGAACTCAACAAGTCCTATTACTTCCCTACTGTAAAGGTAATAAAAGCTATTACAAGCGCTAAACTCAATCACATTTAAATTTAATTAACTGATGAAAGCAGTCAATCTATTAGAAAGGATAAATGCCATATAATTATTCCATAGTAAAACTGTTATATAACAATTCACTAATAAAAAGTATGTCAACAATTTCAAAATTAAAAATTAAGCTGTGGTGGAATAATTTATCAATAAAGGGGATAATCACAATTAGATTCCCTACCATGAATACCACTGCCATAATCAACAAAGTTTCTAATTCACAATTAGCTAAATCACAATTTCACTGCCATCGCTAACCATTACAAATCAAATTGAATTACGCTTAACTAAACATCAAACCAATTTACAATCTCTGCCATCGCTAACCATTACAAATCGACTTGACTTACGCTTAACTAAACATATAACAAATTACAATCTTTGCTAGCGCTAATCATTACAAATCGAATTGAATTACGCTTAACTAAACATCTAACTAATTTACAATTTCTGCCAGTGGTGTCCATTGAAAAATCTCAGTGTAATTATTAAAGGAAATTATAAACCCAGGTGTAATCAACCCAAGATTCTCTGAATTAGAAATAATTTCACTTTGTCAGTAAGTCACGATTCTCCAACAATGGGATATTAAATAGTTTAAATGCGGGTTAGAATTAATTAGAAGGCCACTGTCAGTAACCAATGAAATGTGGGGGATAGCTGCCAGAAGGAATTGAAACAAAGACCTTGGCAAATGAAATGCAAGAATGGGGGATAACAGCTAGAAGGAAATGAAACACAGACTTGGGGAAATGAAACACAGGCGTGGGGGATAGATTCCAGAAGGAAATGGAACAGAAACCTGGGGAAATTAAACACAGAGGTGGGGGATAGCTGCTAGAAGGAAATTACTCTTTTCCTTATTCCAATTCATTGTTTAGTGTCCATATGTGGTCCTTCGTTGATGGTTTTGGAAGCAGTTACGCCACACAATTATCCATGCTAGGAAATTATGTAATTTAAAAAAATAGGTAGAACATCATCAAGAATTGCTACCAGGGGGATAGATTCCAGGGGGATAGCTATAAGGTCATGAACACTATACTGTAGATCAGATAATCATACTATTGTAAAAAGGGTGAAAAACATTAAAGAAAACCCTGCCATGAAAACGATGAAATATTGAAGGTGAGTAAGTTGCTTGACTTACACGCACCAAGTTATACAGTAAATCTAGGCGAATCACACTATTAACCACAAATTTATAGATTTATATGGCTAGAGGGTTGTCACGATCATAATGAAGAGTCACAGAATTAAAAATCGCAGTCATCAAGCAATAATAAAAAAACACGGTAGTAACCACATAGTCATCATGCAGTAAAATAAAAATACAGTAATGAAACACAAAGAATCAACACAACTCTAAAATCAAATGCAGAGAATAAACATTGAGAATCAATACAACTCTAAGAATCAACGCAGAGAATCAAACACAGAGAATCAATACAACTTTGAGAATCAAACGCGAAGAATCAACACAGAGAATCAAGCATAGAGAAACAAACGTTGGTGAACTGGAGAGACTCCCTAAAATCGTTGTGTGGAAGCGCGAGTTTGCAGAGAAATCACAATAATCGTAGAGGCTAAGGAGGGAATAAATGCCCATGAGATATTTCCTTGCTGGGCAAAGCAATTATCCTTCACTTATTATCCATGCACATGAAAGCAAGGCATTTGAATCTAAATCATTAACACAGGAGTGAAAGATAGTCGATTCGGCTCTTGGCCGACTGCTCAGGCACAAACTAATAACTTAAAGGATGAAGGAACATAAGATATATACACAATTTCTTTGTATTAAAAACAATAAAAACTCAGAGTGAAAATAACGTAATGGCCCTAGAACCAAAACACAATCTTCCTCTGTAATAATACATCGCAGTCATAATCCCAACTAGAACCAGACTACAATAAAACACAGTAATAAAACATAGCTCAGAAACATAAATTTTGTGACCCTTTTGCAATTTCACATGACGCATTATCGCCCAGATAAAAATTCATATGCATTACTAAACGCGTCTTTTTCTTTTAAGAGACTCTACACAAGTGAGCTTTCGACAATAAATAAATGCATGAACAAGAAATTGAACTATTATTTAATACAAATTATGCACATGCGTAACGTAGCCAAATGCAAAGAACCATAAGTGACTACATGTGGTCGCACTTTGTCCAACTCCAACTTGTCGACCGATGAGACCTCACCGGTACCTCCCAACCAACGCTAGGGGTACTCTTCTTCCCCCTGATCCCCCCGAGCTGCAAAGGGGCCACACACATGATACCGAAGAATGATAGCACCCATCTCACCTCGCAAGGTCGAGCTACCACTCGTTACCCGAGCTGGGTATCCCAACTCCCACAAGAGAAAGTTCAGTCAAGATGCAATTTCAACAGCGTAACGTTACGCAAGGCAGATGTGATCCATACTCCTCCTCTGCCATCCTTTTTATAGATTTTTCTTAGTCATTAGTTTCCCAAAACCCTCATTAGATTCCTTTTTCATTTAATTAATTTTGAAAAACCTCCCCCATACACATGTCGCTCGATCCCCTAGTTGCACCAGAAAATCAATTTTATTAATTAATTAAATATTCCTATTTTCCTCACCCACCTAAAAGCGTTCCTAATAACACTCCTCAATGTCCCAAAATTCCCATACAATTCTTAAATGACTTACGCCTTACTTAATTCCTAGTTGAGTTCATAAATAGAAAGTCCCAAAGGCTAGATTCCTTACTAAGTTGGACATTCCCCTTTTTCTTTAAGTTTCCCCTTTTCTTTAAGTTTCATTTTCTTTTAAGTTTCCCCCCTTTTTCCTTTTTAACTAAAAATCAATTTAGCAAGTGTAGATAAAAACAACCATTTACCCTTTCTCCTTTTTAACTAAAAATCAATTTAGCAAGTGTAGATAAAAACAACCATTTACCCCTTTTAATAAATTTAATCCTCCATTATAATTTTTACTTTCATAATTAAAGTTTGAATTTCTTTACCCCCTTCTTGTTATATGTCTAATTATTTTTGTTCAGAGGTTCTATTTAGACCTAGGTTTTAAATTCACTAGGCTTGGTGACAGTTCTTAAGGGAAAAATTGTTATTAAAATCACTCATTACTTTATTCATTTTAAGGCCGACCAGATCCTAAGGAGGCATAGTTTTCTAGGCACTAAGTTTATTAACTTAGGTCCAGTTAAAATCGTGACGTGCCCTTCAGGACGCACTACGTGCTCCAAGGGTGCCACTCACCTCTTTCCGTTTTATTTGCACGACATGCCCTTCAAGACGCACTACGTGCTCCAAGGGTGCCACTTGCCTCTTGACTAAATTTGGTAGATGTCAAACCCCTGGAGTCAAAGCTCTATTAGGTGATCTTGTGGACGACTAAGGGCCTCTAAGGAATAATGACCCTACCTTATTGTGTGCCCCTTAGAATCATCGTGAGTGACTGTCACAGTCTTCCCTCATGACATCGTGGGTATTATTGAACTAGTTAATCGTTAACCTATAGTTCAAGCCATGGTGGGAGTGCTAGTAGGATGTGGTAGGGCTTTTGCCATAACTCTTCCTCAATGTCTCTAGTTTTCAAGTGTGCCCCCTTTAATCAAAATGTTATTCTGGTCGGCAAGCTATCATCATCCTGTATCCATCAATGAATCATGTCAGCAATAACAATCAATCATCATAAAATCTAATCATATCTACATATGTCACATCAACAACATTCAAACCCTAATAGTTCACTCTCTGACTCGATCTAGAGTCCAAGGGGTTTCATTGATGCCTCTACATCCTCAATGTCCAGAGTCCTGCACACTCAGGAGAACCCAGTCAATAGCATATGTCTATGTAAATACATCAAAATATCATATCATCAAATCCACAATATCTCATAATCATAATTGAAACGACCAATAGTATAATGACCCAGATCACTTGCACGCAAGTGTCCTCAAAGAATAAGTTTTCTCAGTGTGCACAAGAGTGGGATGTTACATACACCCCCTCTTGTTTTAAACTTCGTCCCAAAGTTTCACAGTATGTAAGTGCCGAAATAAAGTTTATCAGAATATCATAGGTCTAGCTATCAAGCAAAAATGGAAACTGTTGATGCATATCATATGCATCCTCCTAGGTCGCCGAGTGCAGACTATAGTTGTCCCATTGGACCTTGACTTGATCTACTGTTCGATGTCCTAGTTGCTGAATGCGATGGTCCAGGATGCGGATTGGCTTTGCTGTGAGAGAACCCTCATCTGATACCGAAAGGTTACTCATGTCAATAATATGTGTAGGATCACTAACATAATGTCTCAAAACACATACGTGAAAAAGATTGTGCATATGCCTCAAAGAATCACGCAAGGCTAGTCGATAGGCCATGGGCCCCTTCTTTTCCACAATCTCAAAAGGTCCCAACCTAGGAGAGATTTTATCACCCATTCCAGACTTGATCGAACTCTTATGCAGTTTCATCCACAAGAAGACTCGATCACCAACTTGATAACTACGATCGACACGATGCACATTGAAATAACTCTTCTATCGATCATGCGCTTCCTTGATCCTTTGTCTTATTTTTTTCATTTGATATTCCATTTCTTGGATGGATTTTGGTCCCACCAGGACCCTATGCTCAAGCCAATCCAAACTCAAAGGCGTCTGACATGGTCGCCCGTAAAGAAACTCAAAATGCGCCATCTTAATGGTGCTTTGATAACTGTTGTTGTATGCAAACTCTACCAGTGGAAATAACTCTTCCCAACACTTTTGTTGGTCCATAACGTACATATGAAACATATCCTCCAAGATTTGGTTTTTCCTTTTGGTCCGCACTCATCTTTGTGACTCCAGGATGAGCCATGTACACTGATCTATGAGCCTCGTTTAGGATCAAACTCTTTAACTAGTCGTTGGGCGGTACGTAAATTCAATTTTTAAATCTCAATAATCCGTCGTTTTCCACAATAAATCCCTCAAATATTGGTACCATCATTGTGTTTTGTCCGATAAAATCCTTGACCTCCTTGTACCAGTCATCATCGCGCTATAAAGTTAGGATCTTTCAATGTAGATTCGTCTGAAGAGGCATCACCGAAAAGATGCATGGTCTCCTCCTCCATGCATCCGCCACTCTGTTCACTGTTCCTTTTATGTAAGTAATCTTGAAATCATACTCGCTAAGCAATTCCAACCAATGCTGTGTCAGTGTTTCATGGAAACCTGCACAGGATATCTTGCTAAAGCAAGTGCAAACAAAGTTTATCAAGAAAGGAAGGGAGATTCAATATGGAATAATGAGAAAATATATTCACGCTACTCCAAAGGGCTGATGATTGATACATAGATCATGATCAATGTGATACAATGAATGAGTGGAATACACTCATATATAGGCAAAACATTCCATAATTAAGAAAATAAATCAATCAGTTAGCTTTCCTTAGGAATGCATGCATGCATAATAGTGATGGTAAAAGTAGAAAGTCTAAAATAGAACTAGTTAGTTAACTCCCACTGAACTAGTGTGTCAAAAATATAAATTTCTCCAACACTCCCTCTGAATATCACTATGGAGTAAAAAATGAGTCTCGACTACTAGGCCATTTTAGGTACTCATGTACAATGCAACTAATGAACATTGAATAAAAACGAGGAAAGAGGGAAAACCACATGGGAACAAACCCCCCCCTCAAAAGATAATGTATCAAAAGAAGAAAACAACAACTGCTAGACAACTATTTTCTTCACTGCAAGACGATCCTGCAAAGTCTAAAACTTCTTCTCATTGAAAGTCTCCGTGAAGATGTAAAAATCTTTATGGATATGATGAATTCCTTTGGAAACCTATCGGACCTTGTACCTCTTGATCTTGTGGACCCATCTGCACCTAAAAATATTCCTTTCTGGTGGATGTGGAACCAGATTCCAAGTCTGGTTCTGTAGGAGTGAGTCATAGTCCTTCTACATAGCTACTTGCCATAATGGATTTTCCACAACCCTATTGTAGTTCTGTGGATTAGTAGATTGAACCATATAGCAATGCATGGGCATCGCAGGTTCTGAAGCTGAAAGTACATGAGAAGGCTCCTCATGCTGAGATCAAGTCATCCTTGAATCCAATGGATTTCCTACAAGGTTGTATGATGCCTGAATTGTGCTCTATGCCTTCTTGGGCATCTGATGAAGCTTCGATGTTGGCTTCTTATCTAGATGTACTACCTGCTTATTTCCATGTACAAAATCTGAGTGTATGGAATCATCTCTGATGTCTAAAAATGATGGAAGAACAAGAGTATATGCATGTTACACTGGAGGTGCATGCAAAGTACTCTCCTTATGTGTAAGTAGAATAGAGGAGTCATCGTTAGAAAACTTAGTGAATTTATACAACCTTGACTTGTGATCCACCTCACCAATTGCAATGATGGAATTGTCATGCATGTCAATTACTGAAACTGAATCTGATGTAAATTCAACCTTTTTACCTTTCTGAGTGATCTAATAAACTGAGAGAAGATTCATAGAAATCTTTGGAACATGTAGAACATTCTCAAAACTACCATTGTGGAGTTTCACTCTCCCTTCTCCTGCTACTACTACTGGAGTATCATCCCCCATGAGAATAGGGGGTCTTGAGCATGGACTCAAGGAAGAGAAAACTTCCTCTTTCGCTGCCATATGATGGAATGCACCAGAATCTATAATCTATGAATCATATGAGGAATTAATTGGAACCAAAACATGATGACTACCTTTCTTAGGAGCATGATCTTCTTCCTTCTTCTTCTTGACTCCCTTTGGAATGAAGTTTCCAAGGTTGTTCTGTTGAAGTGCCTGTGCCATAATATCGATCTGTTTCTTCATGCATGTTGATTTTTAATGATTTGGTTTATTGCAATATGTGCACTGCTTTCCCTTCTTCTTCTTCCCTTTAGAATTTGAAGAATCTTTGGAGCCTGAAGAATCCTTGAAGGGTTTGGAATATCCCTCCTTTGACTCTGGATGTAATAACTCCTTTCATTTCTATGTCGATTTCTGATTGTATGACCCTTTTCCATCATGCATGGTGAGTGCATGTGCTTTGGGATCTTTCATGAGGCCCATCTGTATGAGTTTTGTTTACTCTTGTGTAAGAGACTCAATGAACTAAACCAACGTAGTCATTTTCCAATTTGTTCCAAAAAGACATTTGCCAGAATGGAAATTTGAGACATATATAGTGTATTCTGGTCCTAGCTTAGCTAATATTGTTAGAATAAGTTGTTTCTCTTGTGTAGAATTGTCAATACCACATTCACCCAAGCTCAAAATCAAAGATTTAAATTTAGTAAAGAAATCCTATAAATTATCAAAACTTTTAGGGTCTAAGGTATTCAACTCTACCTCAAGCATATGACCTCGCATATCATCCTGCTTTCCAAAGAGTCCTTCCAAGGTGGCCCATATCTCATTTGGAGTCTTGCATGCGACAACATGAAACCATAGATCAATGGAGATTAACTCAAGAAGTAGTCCCGTGGTCTCATCCTTATGGTTCTCCCATCTCATCTTCTCAATCGCTGATGTAGGTTCTGTTTTTGTCGCCATTGTCAAATTATACAGTCATTTTCTTTTTAGTTGGAATGTCACCTTGGGCTTCCAATCAAAATAATTGTATGGTGTGAGGATTACCACCAAGTTTGACTGTATAATAGTTTTTCTATCCATCTCTCCCACTGTTTCTAAGAATCCCTAAAAATTTACTCTCAATTTTCTGAGCAAACAGTGAGGAATCTCGCCAAACGTCCAAAATGGGTCGATTTACTTTTTATGCAGGCCGTTTCTTCAAAAAATTAATATTTTGGGAGAAATCACTGATGAAAGGTACAACCATAGATTCGTATCAGTTTCAGGAGGCTATCTTACAGCTTACTTTCTGAGTAAACAGTTAAGAATCTCGCCAAACGGTTGAAAACCCACTTCCAAAATGGGTCGATTTACTTTCCATTGGGGTCGTTTCCTCAAAAACGTAATATTTTGGGAGGAATAACTGCTGAAATGTACAACCACAGATTTAGCTCGTCGAAACTCCAATTTTCCTTATTCTTTGGCTTGTCTGGCTTGCTCCAAGCAACATAGCTATGATACCATGTCAGTGTTTCATGGAAACCTACACAGGATATCTAGCTAAAGAAATTTTAGAAACAAAGGTTATCAAGAAAGGAAGAGAGATTCAATATGGAAGAATGAGAAAATACATTCACACTACTCCAATGAGCTAATGATTGATACATAGATCATGATCAATGTGATACAATGAATGATTGGAATACACTCATATATAGGGAAAAACATTCCATAATTAATAAAATCAATCAAGGAGTTAGCTTTCATTAAGAATGCATGCATGCATAATAGTGATGGTAAAAATAGAAAGTCTAAAATAGAACTAGTCAGTTAACTCCCGCTGAACTAGTGTGTCAAAAATAGAAATCCTTGACCTCCTTGTACCAGTCATCGTCGCACTGTAAAGTTAGGATATTTTCACGTAGATTTGACTGAAGAGGCATCACTTAAAAGATGCGTGGTCTCCACCTCCATGCATCCGCCACTCTATTCACTATTCCTTTTATGTAAGTAATATTGAAATCATACTCGCTAAGAAATTCTGACCAACGTCGTCATCGCGCGTTCAAGTCACTTTTCATAAAGATGTGTTGTAGTCCATAGTGGTCTGTTTTTAGTTCAAATTTTCATCCGATAAGGTAGTGTCTCCAAACTCTCAAGGCATAAACAATGGCTAACAACTCCAAATCGTGTGTTGCATAGTTCTCCTCATGCCTTCTCAAATTTCTCGAGATGTAAGAGATCACTTGACCATATTACATCAAGACTCCGCCTAGGCCTTCCTTGGATGCGCTAGTGCATACCAAGAAGTCCACGTCTATGTCAGGGACCTTTAGTATTGGTGTTGTCGTCAATAGCTCCGTAATCCTCTGAAATGTCTCTGCGTATTTATCGGTCCAAAAAAACTTCTTGTTCTTCTTCTGCAATTCTGTAATCGGATTTGCTATTAAAAAAAAAAACCCTTGACAAACCGTTGATAGTATCCCGCTAAAACCATGAAGCTATGCACTTCGAGGACATTCGTCGGTGCAGGCCATTGCATAATAGCCTCAAACTTTGTTGGATCCACACTGATACCTTCGCTGGAGATGAAATTCCCTAAGTAGTGAATCTTCGATTGATAAAACGAGAATTTAGACAATTTCTCATACAATTTGTTCTCTCATAGACACTGTAGCACCAAGTGCAAGTGCACGTCATGCTCCTCCATCGTTCGAGAGTAAATCAAAATATCGTTAATGAATACTTGGATGAACCTGTCCAAGTATTCATAGAACACCCCGTTCATCAAACTCATAAATTCCCCTGGGGCGTTCATCAGTTCAATGGTAAAACAATAAACTCGTGATGTCCAAACCTCATCTTAAAGGTGGTCTTAGGGATGTCACCCTCCTTGATCCATAACTGGTGATACCCGAATATCAAGTCAATCTTTGTAAACACCGTTGCACCCTTCATCTGATAAAACATATCATCAATCCTTGTGAACAGATACTGATTCTTGATCGTTTCCTTGTTCAATTGACGATAGTCAATGCAGAGTCTCCACGACCCATCCTTCTTCCATATGAATATAACAGGTGCACCCCATGGTGACACACTTGGACGTATATGTCCTAGGTCCATCAACCCTTCAGTTGCATTTTCAACCCCTGTAACTCCGGGGTTGACATCCGATAAGGCGTTCTTGCTATTGGTTTAGTTCCTAGTTTTAGGTCTATGGTAAATTCCAATTCCCTCTCAGTTGACATTCCAGGTAACACCTCAGGGAAGACACCCACAACTTCTCACACCACTGGAAGGTTTTCTAGACATTCCGCTACTCCCTTCTCATTTAACGCAAGGATCACATAAAGCTTACATCCCTTGCACATGCTCTCCCATAGCTACAAGGAAGAGATGAAACTCAGGGAGACTCCCTGGTTTTGATCCACAATCATGCGTCTCTGTCCCTCATCATCGACCAAGATCAACCGTTTTGTCTTACAGTTGAGTATTGCATCATGTGATTCCCACCAGTCCATATTGATCATGTCATCATAAGATATTAATATCATGTCATAGGTCGAAATTCATTACAATATCCCCAGATTAAAGAAACAATTCATACTCCTTTCCTCCAACCATCTGGTTGGTACCCGAGGTCATTTAGACACATCTAAACTCGTCCAGTCAAATTCCCTTACCTAAAACCCCTTAGTGTGGTAAGAAATAGAGCTCTCTGAAGCACCATGATCTAAAAAATACTAAGAGTTTTTTTGGCGATGGAACCTGATGCCTTGAGCACCTTGGATTGGTGCTCAGCCCAGTGGTTATCTACCGTGGTCAATTCTTCCTCAACAATGAGGCCTACTGGAATGCATCATGCAACATCTGAGGAATTTATACCCTCGCCTTCACACAAAGCTGAAGTTACGGCCACACAAGAACTTTATGACCTCCAACTTTTCTGTGTTCATATGCAAGGCATACCAGAGTATCTGATATCATAATCTGGCACTGTATGACCACCTTGTCGTAAGGTGTGAAACTCATCGAGCTGGCGCTTGATGAATTCCTTTGACATTTACTTCTCCTAGAACTGTTCATCGAACCATTCTCAAAACACGGCTTTGACAGTTATGTCTAGCTAAGGTAGGAGCGTCTTCCACCTTAGAAGAGCGTTCCCTTGTAGTTGAAGATGACCATGAAGACCTTTGTGTCTGAGGTCGTAACCGCGAAGTGTGAAGGACATCGCCTTGTTCTCTAGCCATGACTTGGCAACTAAGCCATCCGTGGGACTCATGAACATGGGAACTTAATCTTCTATAGTTCCCCGTGAATGCTACAAGTACTTGTTGGGGCACACTGTGGACCCTCAGGGGTACAGGTGCTGTGGCCTTATCTCAGTACGGATGGTTTTTCAAGGCCTCCAACATTTCCTTTGAAGCTCCTTATCTGACCATGCACATCCCTTACAACAATCAACTCTTGCCTATGGACTTGTTCTTCTCCTTGGGGGTTGGACCCCTTTGACGTGGGTGCTACTGGAGGCATCACGCCTCCTCCCTTGGCACCATGTTGTGAATCTCTACGGTGTCATCTAACCATGCTTATAGCATGGGAAGGTTAAATTTTTAATTAGCGCTAGGTTATTAATCAAGGATTTACTGCAGTGGAAAGCATGGCGATCCATAGTCCCAGGGTTGAACCCACTCTAATACCATATGTAGAGACTCCCATCGTTACGAAAAAATACGACGCATAACAAGTGCTAAATTGTTTTTTCTAAGTGGGGAAGTAACAACAACAACAGTCAATCAACACAACTCGATGGCGAACACAACACACACTATCCAGGGAGAAGACATCATAATGACCCAATGTGCTAGCACATTAAGCAGCTGGATGCAACAAGCGAAAAATCGACTAGATGAAAAAAAACAACTACCCGCCCATCCTACCCTGCAAGATTAGGACCTCCAGAACACATACTACAATGCTCAACCCCAGGTTCCCATGGATTTTGACCATTTAAGGTCTCAAGGCTGGTGACTGATTTGAGGACCAAGGAGGTGTCTACATCCCGACCGACACCCGAAAGATCACACCTACTAAGCTAAAGGACAACATCAATCAATCCAAACACAACAACTTCGACAACCAGTCACTAGAACCCTGCCAGTGGGCGAGAGACAATCACAAAAGGTTACAAAAACAAGTACAACCATAAAATACAACTACATCATCCACAAAGGGAGGTGCATGATACTAAGTTAGGTTCCATATGCACTTATTGATCAACATGCACAATGAACCAATCATAAGATGCCATGTCGCCACAATGCGTCAAAGGCATTAGGGACCCACATGCAAACAAATACTTCTCAACCTTCCACCACACATTAAATCTAATGTGCCTGAAATCCAAATGGCACTGACATACAATAACGACGTTGTTAGACGAAGGTGCTCTAAGTAATCAAGTAAAAAGGATGCAGACTGACTAACTTTGATACATTTAAATTGACGCAGCGTCTAATAATAACTCAATTGTAATTTATCGTCATAAGGACTACTACACATCATAAATTAACAAGTCATCATATTAAAGTAAGGGCACCTATCCATCATCAAGCAAACATCTACCTTCCATTCATTTACACCCCTTTTCATCATTTACTGAAAAAGGCAACTCAATCTCATGCTCACAATCTAGATAAGGGTTCCATTAACAATATTTTTTTTTTTGTAAGCAAGTTTTTGTATTAATATAAGAGTCCTTCTTAGAACCAGGTTCCAAAATACATAGACAGAGTTAAATGGTTGTAATTACTGAACTGCTCCAGGAGGAGAAACCAGTTCAACCAACCAGATATAGCCAAAAAAAAAGAGTATAAACTGTTCCTGACAATGCTAAAGATAACTAGAAATTTAACTACCATGGGAACCACCAGAATTAAAGCAGGGGACAAACACAGTATAGTCTGAAACATACTCGGGCAGAGTGCCAACCCATGGTTCCTCAATGACAGGTGTCCCGCCGGTCCATTGCATGTCCATGGCGCTGTAATTGTCGTCGTCGGGCACCTGGAGGCTGCCTCCCTTTGCTGCTGTTGCCATTGCCGAGCCTGCATTGTCGTCGGCTTCTTCCATGAGTGCACCAGTCGCCGTCTGCGCGAGAGGAGTCATGGCCCTTGGTTGGCCTTCCGTCCTTTCGGAGTTGGAAGTCTCTGCAGTGGAGGTGGTGTGCTGACTGCTTTCGAGAGCGCTAGGGGTCTCGGAGGCGTCACTAGAAAGCTCAGGTGCGACTGGAGAGGGAGTGGCCAGGAGATGGAGGAGAATGGAGAGGCGTCCCTCCATCTGCTGGACGCGGAATTGAAGGTCGCTGACACCCTCTCGCAGCTCAAATACTAAATCCTGGAGAATGACATAATGCTCC
>JASDQU010735402.1:376657-392504 GCA_032191745.1 Picea mariana
AGGAAGACTTGCTGGGGCGCCGTGGGTGCCATGGAGAGCCCCGGCGAGGACGCATACGAAGGCGAAGGCGAGGCATGGTCGAACTCGGCTTCTGCAGGGGATCTGCAGAGCCAAGCGAAATGACAAGAATTACCCCGGAAACCATGAAAAACGCAGAGCATTGAGTGAGACCACATCGCCGAACAGAAATGCTAAGAGAACGCTGCATAATGCAATGCGAAGAGTCGGTCGAGGAGGGATGCGTTAATGCTCCTGGCATCGGAGTAAGTATGCATTAAAACCCCGGGGTGGCGGCTACGTGGGGCACGAGCCGGGCACATGGCTCCGTGCCCCGCTGGCCATCCCCTTCCTCCATCCTCTGCCAGATGTCCCACGATGGCACCCCATCCGGGGGTTCCATTAACAATATTAGTGAACTCAACAAGTCCTATTACTTCCCTACTGTAAAGGTAATAAAATATATTACAAGCACTAAACTCAATCACATTTAAACTTAATTAACCGATGAAAGCAGTCGATCTATTAGAAAGGATAAATGCCATCTAATTATTCCACAGTAAAACTGTTATATAACAATTCACTAATAAAGAGTATGTCGGAAATTTCATAATTAAACGGTTAAGCTGTGGTGGAATAATTTAACAATAAAGGGGATAATCACAATTAGATTCCCTGCCATGAATACCACTGCCATAATCAACAAAGTTTCTAATTCACAATTAGCTAAATCAAAATTTCACTGCCAGTGCTAACCATTGAAAATCAACTTGAATTACGCTTAACTAAACATCTAACCAATTTACAATGTCTGCTAGCACTAACCATTACAAATCGAATTGAATTACTCGTAACTAAACATCTAACAAATTACAATATCTGTCAGCGCTAACCATTAGAAATCGACTTGAATTACGCTTTACTAAACATCTAACTAATTTACAATTTTTGCTAGCGCTGTCCACTGACAAATCTTGGTGTAATTGTTAAAGGAAATTAAAAACCCAGGCGTATTCAACCCAAGATTCTCCGAATTAGAAATAATTTCACTTTGTTAGTAAGTCAAGATTCTCCAACAATGGGATATTAAATAGTTTAAATGCGGGTTAGAATTAATTAGAAATCCACTGTCAGTAAACAATGAAATGTGGGGGATAACTGCCAGAAGGAAATCAAACGTAGACCTGGGGAAATGAAACGAAGGCATGGGGGATAGCTGCTAGAAGGAAATGAAACACAGAACCGGGGAAATGAAACACAGGCGTGAGGGATAAATGCCAGAAGAAAATGGAACACAGACCTAGGGAAATGAAACACATATGTGGGGGATAGCTGCCAGAAGGAAATTACTCTTGTCCTTATTTCAATTCGTTGTTTAGTGTCCATATGCGGTCCTTCGTTGATGGTTTTGGAAGCAGTTACACCACATAGTTATCCATGCCAGAAAATTATATAATTTAAAAAAAATAGGTAGAACATCATCAAGAATCACTGCTAGGGGGATAACTTCTAGGGGGGATAGCTATAAGGTCATGAACACTATACTGTAGATCAAATGATCATATTGTTGTAAAAGGGTGAAAAATATTAGAGAAAACACTGCCATAAAAACGATGAAACAGTGAAGGCAAGTAAGTCGCCTGACTTACACGCATTGAGTTATATAGTAAATCTGGGTGAATCATGCTATTAACCGCAACTCTCTTGATTTATACGACTAAAGGGCTGTCACGATCATAATGAAGAAGAACATAATTAAAAATCGCAGTCATCAAGCAATAATAAAAAAAACACAGTAGTAACCATGCATTCATCATGCAGTAAAATAAAAATATAGTAATGAAACACAAAGAATCAATACAACTCTAAAAATCAAATGCAAAGAATCAACACAGAGAATCACACACAGAGAATCAATACAACTATGATAATCAAACGTGGAGAATCAATGCAGAGAAATAAACGTTGGTGAACTGGAGAGACCTCCCAAAAATCGTTGCATGGAAGTGTGAGTTCACAAAGAAATCACAATAATCGCAGAGGCTAAGGAGGGAATAAACACCCATGAGAGATTTCCTTACTGGGTAGATAAATTATCCTTCACTTATTATCCATGCACAGGAAAGAAGGGCATTTGAATCTAAATATTTAACACCGGAGTGAAATACAGTCATTTCGGCTCCTGGCCGACTACTCAGTCACGAACTAATAACTTAAAGGATGAAGGAACAAAAGATAAATACATAATTTCTTTGTATTAAAAACAATAAAAACGTAGAGTAAAAATAAAGTAATGGCCCTAGAACCAAAACACAGTCTTCCAAGGTAATAATACATTGCAGTCATAATCCCAACTAGAACCGGACTACAATAAAATGCAGTAATAAAACATGGCTCAGAAACAGAAATTTAGTGACCCTAAACTATCGCCCAGATAAAAATTCATATGCATAACTAAATGAGTCTTTTTCTTTTAACATCCTCTACGCAAGCGAGCTTTCGACAATAAAGAAATGCATGAACAAGAAATTGAGCTATTATTTAATACAAATTATGCACATGCATACCATAGCCAAATGCGAAGAACTGGAAGTGACTGCCCGCTCTCGTGCTCCATCCAACTCCGACTTGCCGATTGATGAGACCTCACCGGTACCTCCCAACCAACGCTAGGGGTACTCTTCTTCCCCCCTAAGCCCCCTGAGCTGAAAAGGGGCCACACACACAATACCAAAGAATGCTAGCACCCAGCTCACCTTGCAAGGTCGAGCTACCACTCGTTACCCGAGTTGGGTATCCCAACTCCCACAAGAGAAAGTTTAGTAAAGATGAAATTTCAACAGCGTAACATTATGCACGCCAGATGTGATCCATACTACTTCTCCACCATCCTTTTTATAGAGTTTTCTTAGTCATTAGTTTCCCAAAACCCTCATTATATTCCTTTTTCATTTAATTAATTTCGAAAAACCTCCCCCATACACATGTCGCCCAATCCCCTAGTTGCACCAGAAAATCAATTTTATTTATTAATTAAATATTCTTATTTCCCTCACCCACCTAAAAGCGTTCCTAATAACGCTCTTCGGTGTCCCAAAATTCCCTTACAATTCTTAAATGACTTACGCCTTACTTAATTCCTAGTTGAGTTCATAAATAGAAAGTCCCAAAGGCTAGATTCCTTACTAAGTTGGACATTCCCCTTTTTCTTTAAGTTTCCCCTTTTCTTTAAGTTTCTTTTTCTTTTAAGTTTCCCCCCTTTTTCCCTTTTAACTAAAAATCAATTTAGCAAGTGTAGATAAAAAAAACCATTTACCCTTTTTCCTTTTTAACTAAAAATCAATTTAGCAAGTGTAGAGAAAAACAACCATTTACCCCTTTTAATAAATTTAATCCTCCATTATAATTTTTACTTTAATAATTAAAGTTTGAATTTCTTTACCCCCTTCTTGTTATATGTCTAATTATTTTTTTTAGAGGTTCTACTTAGACCTAGGTTTTGAATTCACTAGGCTTGGTGACAGTTCTTAAGGGAAAAATTGTTATTAAACTTACTCATTACTTTATTCATTTTAAGGCCGAACAGGTCCTAAGGAGGCATAATTTTCTAGGCACTAGGTTTATTAACTTACCAGTTAAAATAACGACGTTCCCTTCAGGATGCACTACGTGCTCCAAGGGTACCACTCACCTCTTTCCATTTTATTTGCACGACGTGCCCTTCAAGATGCACTAAGTGCTCTAAGGGTGCCACTCGCCTCTTGACTGAATTTGGTAGACATCAAACCCCGGGAGTCAATACTCCGTCAGGTGATATTGTGGGAGACTAAGGGCCTCTAAGGAATAAGGACCTTGCCTTATTGCATGCCCCTTAGAATCATCGTGAGCAACTATCATAGTCTACCCTCATGACACCGTGGGTCTTCTTGAACTAGGTAATCGTTAACCTACATTTCAAGCCATGGTGGGAGTGCTAGTAGGCTGTGGCAGGGATGCTGCCACACCTCTCCCTCAATGTGTTTGGTTGCTATGCATGCCCCCTTTACTGCAAATGTGAGTCGGGTCGACAAACTATCAACAGCCCGCATCCATCAATGAATCATGTCAGCAATAACAATCAATCATCATAACATATAATCATATGTACATATGTCACATCAACAACATTCAAATCCTAACAGTCCACTCCCTGACTCGATCCAGAGTCCAAGGGGTTTCATCGATGCCTTTGGATCCTCAATGTCCAGAGTCCTACACACTTAGGAGACCCTAGTCAATAGCATATGTCTATGTAAATACAACAAAATATCATATCATCAAATCCACAATATCTCATAATCATAATCGAAATGTCCAATAGTATAATGACTCGGATCACTTTCACGCAAGTGTCCTCAAAGAATAAGTTCACTCAGTGCGCGAAAGAGCGGGATGTTACAACCTTGTTGACTTTCTATTTGAAATAATTGTGGGATACAAAGCATGGTACAACTCAATTTGGATCCCATGATAAAAGTGGACTTGAGATGTTATTAAATGGTTGGTTGGATGAGGAATATCATATTTTCTGACACACCATATATTTTTAAAAAATGTCCTAAAGGTCAAAATTTCCCTTTTATTTATACTTTGAAACTAAGTATCGCATTTAGCTAGTGTTTTAGAATACTTTTCCAAAAAAAATAAATCAATGGTGATAAAAAAAGTGGCAACATCAGATGTGCATGAACCCCGATGGTATAAACTAATGCTAATAACCTCACATCATTGTACACTCATAATATATAAGCAAATTGCAACACATAAGAAGTTAAAAGGGTTGCACATGAAGCCCAGGGGCCTATTGTGCATGCCATATAACCTAATATATCAAACATGGTAATAGACTACAATTTTGAGAAATCCACACCCAATTTAGAGAAAAGAATCAAAAAAAGTTGCAGATAATAAAACACCAAAATCCGAGACATACAAATAACCAAGAAATAGGACAATGGGATGATAATACATTAAGTGTTTACACAAAATAAAAAATCATAGTTTAGAATAGTCCAGTTAGGTAGTGGCATCAAGCATAGGCAATTTTGATAGTGCCATCATTCCTGATCAACACTATACCATATCCACACCTTGCAAAATACCATTCCATTCTATCAGTGCTCCTTAAGTGCCACCTCCTTCCTAGTTTTTTACATGATCTCCTCTACTTGTAGCTAGTTCATTTTCTTATGTACCAATTTGATACTCATTTTAAATATTTTATGTTTTTGTTTGGCCAATATCATCATCCAATACCCATTTTTTACCCTTCCTTGATTTTTTTGAATTCCATTATGTACAAGCATTTCTACCTTTATATTGTTCCCATGTTTCACACTTTTTCCTTATTGTACATCCCTTATCCATTCTTCAATAGATTCTTCACTAGTAGAGTCTACTTCTTGAGGAAACCTTGATACTATGCATCTATAAAACCATTGAAACATGTGAAAAAGTGTATTTGAAAGAGTTGATCCACCTCTGCATTGAGTACTTTTAATATATGCTACCCTTGCTTGCTTATGAGACTTCTCCATTCCTTGGGTATTCCAAATTCCCTTAAATCTACCATACTCCTTAGAAAACCATGGTCCATGAGCATACAGTATGTGTTTCCAACCTAAAAAGAATAAATTAAATTTGGTAATCATAAAATGACACAATAAAAAGTCTTGAACATGAATCCTACCATGTAATGTGTGATCTCATTTTCTCCCCATGCCCCAATCATTTCTTTTGTAAAATGTGTAATTTCTTTAGTGAAATACATATCATCCCCTTTTTCAAATTTATCCTTGTTCATTAATGGAAACAAAACATAAAGTGCCATCCAATTTTTTTTTCTTAATGCAGATCTACCATTATCAATTCAATCATCCTCTACATATAAGATCCTTATAAATTTCTCCATGACCTTTTCCCAATGGTTTGACATCTGAAATAAAGTGTCATGATTCAACCCCACCTATGGATGGTTTAGAAGGAACATTACCTAGAGCCCCTGAGAATTTTGTATCTTTGCAAATTTTTACGTTACTTCCATGTAAACCAACATTAGAGAGAACCTTCTCGATTGTTTCAATTGAATTTTGAGAACTTATTATGGCCTCTTATTCCAAGAAAATATAATAGAAAGATACAAATTTATCAACAATTCTTACAAATGCATGGAGTGTACATATATTTATTCTTGTAAGTGGTATAGGTAGTATGGGATCCATATTTTTATCCATCGCATCTCGATTTGGAATGATGCCTTGTTGAAAAATCATAATCCCATTTGACCACCCACCACCTGGTAATTTTTCTTTCTTCCTTGTGTTCATACAATAAATGCAACTATGTTTTTCATTAACACCATGGCCAATATTGTACATTCACTTCAATGTTTTTAAATTAGTTGCTAGATGCCATTCAACTTCATATGAACCATAACCATCAAAATCAAGTTTTTCTCCCATTCTATGTGAGGAAATTGTTGTGGGTATTGAAGTTTGATGAAAAACCCATTTTAATGTTTCATGAGACTCCTTAGAAATGTGAGACAATCCCAACCACCACATGCGTTTCTCAGATTGAACAGAGAAATAGTTTCCATCAATTACCTCAACATTAGGATTCATGGCCCTATTCATTAACATGACTGGAACTCGTTCATATTTCTCATTATTAATGAGTTCCATCTCATCCAATATTATGACAAAAATCAGTTTTCCATGTGCTTCATCTAAAAATATATCATAAAATCTCACCATAGATGACAAGGTTTTCTCTAGATCTAACCATATGTTGTTATTTGGATTTAATATAAAAATTTCATTTGGAACATTTTTATTTCCAACCCTTTGTTTTATCTCCTTAATTGATTATATATGATACATTTCACCCATGAGGTCAACAATTTTCCCATTACTTCTTGCACGAACATTGGCTATATGAAAAGGACAAGGAATGACAATTTTTGTGATTCTTGCGTTTACCAATCCTTCATGTAAGCAATTAAAGAGTGTTTCATAACCTCATATATTGATTCCAGTATCATCACAAGCACTTTGGATTTTCTCTACATTCATTCCTTCTACTATTTGATTTATCACTTGATCAATAAGGGGTTTTCTAAAGGAACTGAAATGAGGTTGTTGAATCATAGATGCTATATCTGTAACGACCCCACCGTTACGACACAATGAAGTACAATAATTTTTTTTTAAGCATTAGGAAATTGACGTCAACACATAATTCATAGCAACGCATAATCAAATGAAATCATAATTAAAATAATTACAAGCAACACATCATCGTAATCAATAACGACGCAACCAACACATTAACATAAATGACAGTGACACCTGACCAACACATAAACATAAATAGCGACGCATTTCCACACATCACAATCAACTAAAGAAATTGTAGATAATGATCAACCATATAGCTGAATATTAAATAACTACCCACCCAACCTATCCTGCATGGTTAGGACCTCCAAGACACATAAGCAATGCTCAAGCCCAGGATTCATATGATTGATTTTGACCACTTAAGGTCTCAGGGCTGGCGAATGTTCTGTAGAACAAGGAGGTATCTAAATCCCACTAAAACAATCAAGCCGAAATCCAATTAGATCAACAACCAATCTCACTTATCAAGTAATCAGGGCGCAGGAGAAATACAATTACTAAATCAATCAACTTCAATACTATTTTAATGGTGCAAGAGAATCCAATTATTGAAATGATCATACATCAAATTTGGTTAATGGCGCAAGATAATATAATTATTAAAATGATCATACATCAACATGGTTTAGTGGCACAAGAGAATATAAATATTAAAACGATCATACACCAACATTGTTTAGTGGCGCAAGAGAATCTAATTATAAAAACAATCATACATCAACATTGTTTAGTGGTGTAAGAGAATCTAAACATTAAAACGACCATACATCAACATTGTTTAGTGGTGCAAGAGAATCTAATTATTAAAATGATCATACATCAACATTATTTAGTGGTGCAAGATAATCTAATTATTAAAATGATCATACATCAACATTGTTTAGTGGCACAAGAGAATCTAATTATACCCATCATTAGTACATGACTAGCCAGGTTCCTTCCAGGTCAAGCGTCGTTATCAAGTGCTTCATCCAATACCCCCTCAGATAGCTCAACTATAATTTATATAACAATTGATTGATGCAATTACAATCTATGATGCATTCTTACCATAGTATGAGTACAATGACACATAGAAAATGACTGATGCAATACCATCTATGACACATTCCAACAATAGTTTGACTATAATAACATATATCAAGTAAGTGACGCAATTACCATCGATGATGCATTTTTACCATTGTCTGACTACAATGACACATAGAGAATGACTGATGCAATACCATCTATGATTCATTTCAACAACAGTCCGACTATAATGACATATATCAAGTAAGTGACACAATTACCATCTATGAAGCATTCCATAAGATATTAATTATTTGACTCCTAACATAGAACATAAGGGAATTGGTACCGAGTACAATCCATTGCAAGCCCTAAGAGCATCAATTCTTCCTTACCTACACTTTTAAGGAGGGCGAACATACTAAAGACAAATAAGGACATAGGTGCTACCTAGCATATCCAATTTAAATCTCAAGGAGAGTTATCCTTATTTTAGTGACATAAGTGTTGATGATTGCAGCTATGCGAGACATTCTCCAGCTTACAAACTTGTGAGGTGTGGATCATTGCAGCTATGTGAAGTCTTTCTCTTAGCTTACAAACCTAAGAGAAAGCCCCTAAGAAGGGTATGTGGTTCCTGCCTGAGATAAAGCTAGGAACTTAGAGATGACCTCCTCCATTCAGAGAGTTGAGAAGAGCTTCAGATGATTATCCAGTGGGAAAGGCGATCTAATGAGATGGACGTGCATGTGGATGAGCACAAGGTGAACGTGTGAAATCCCAAAGTGCTGGGTGCAACATCATGTGAAAAGAAATGAAGATGATGTGTTAGACTCCTCTAAGAAGCAGAGTTGATGAGAAAACTCCATATGATTCTCTTATGTAAGGCCATGGGAAAGAAAATCTGTAGAGTGGATGTTCCTGTGGATGAACACAAGTGAACGTGTGTAGATCTGGTTCTTCTGTGTAATGCAGTGAACCAGAGATATGACATCCCTATGGATGTGCCCCTAGTGGATGAGCACTAGTGGGTGTATCATATCCTTTTCTATATGTTGTTCAAGAGTCAGACCTACCTGTAACCCTAATTGTTAGTAAAGGGTACATGTCGGCCCCACCTTAATGTGATTAATAATAAATGTAAAAGATAATTAATAATAATAATAATAATAATATTTTGACTTAGCAAGGTCGGCCCTGTTGACCCAATAAACACTTCGGTTGATAGGATAATTCTAATATAAGTAAAGGAATATTCTCCATTGTGGAATCATATCCTACTTGTGAGTTTGGAAATTTCAGAAAGTACATCTACCTGGAAAAAGGTGCGCACCTCTTTTGGGCACTAGTCTTCTAGGGTTTGAGCACCCTCTTGTGTGCTAGGTATTTCTTGGTGGTGAAGGTATTTCTCTTGAAGAATATAGAAAAGGATTTGGCTGGGTTTTCTTCCCTTGTTGAGAAGGGTTTCCCAGGATACTTCTTGTGTTCTTGTGCATGGTGTTTCTTCTTTTGATCTTGGTTGTTGCAAAATTATTGTCTATGGTTAAGTTAAATGATAAAATGGAATGAACTTCATGCTTAACCTAGCTTATGAAAAATAAACATGGTATCAGAGCATAGGTCTTGAATAACTCATTGCACAGGCATCTACCAATCTACTCTCTTTTCTGAAGAACCATATGACCCTCCTAGGGTTTCCAGAAAATTCGCATGACCTTTGTTTATGAGGTGTTTCATCCCTTAAACACTTAAACGTTGGGAATAATTTTGGCATAGGAGAGTATGACCTCCTCTAGCACACCTCCAAAGACTCTCAGAGTGACATTCCGAGCATTTTGAAATTTTGGTCCTAGGGTTTCTAGGGTTTTGCCAATTTCTGCAGATATTTCAGAATTAGGGTTTTTGCAAACTCATTGAAGGATCTCTTCAGATCACTAATGTTCTCCTATATTTCAAAGGCTTATTGTTGGCAGTCATAAGTCCAATAAAACCCAAAAGTGCTAGCCTAGCCTAGCCGTTAGGTTTTCTAGCCTAGTTGACAAAGGGTTGTGAAGAATCTAAAATTATGATGAACAAAAACTATGATGGAAGATAAGCTTGATGAATCAAGAAAATTCAAAGTTCTTGAAAGAAAAGACTTCATAGGAAGACATAATGTGGGTAATACAAAAGGTTTTATTAGATACAAGCTATCAATGAATGGAAGGAAGATGACGTCAGGACAAGGAATCCAATCACCTACTCAAGCCCTTACATTGAAGGGCTAGCTTCAAAATAACAAAGATGACAAAAGGTGACACTGTGACTATCTTCTTCATAAAGATCTCAGAGGATAGAGATTGACCAAGAGCCATTGGAGAAATCATATCAACATCCTCAAGTATGCACTTCTATATATTATTTGTATCATTGTCATGAGTGAAATTGTAGGAGGAAGGAACCTTTGATGAAGTCATGGATCCAGAGGGATCTTAGTGCATTTAGAGAAACAACACACTCAAAGTAAAGACTCCAAGTTTGATTGTTGTAATGTTCATTCCTCTAACCTATATTTCTAAAGGTTTTCTACATTACAAGTAGGTGTTGTAGCTGTGACAATATTCCTTAAATTGTTTTGATTCTAGAGATGTACTCATTATTATCCTTTAGGAGATATTATTGTGCTGGTTCTTTTTGTTTTCTTGTTCCAGATAGATTAACAAGAAAATAAAATGCTTATCCTTCAAAGGGAGTCACTTGAATCAGAAGGAGCCAAAACCATTTGATAAAGAAGAAGATTAGAACCATCATTGAGACAACCAATGCTACAAAGCATGATCAGAATATTTCTAGGATTCCATGGGAAGAAGCATGCATGACACAATATATGTGTAGAACAAGAGTCTTCACCAGACTTTGAAAAACATAACTCCTGAAGAAGTATTCACTGGAATGAAGCCTGATATTGAACACTTCAGGTTATTTGGGTGCCCAATGTATTGTCATGCACCCAAAGAGAAGAAGTCCAAGATACATCCTTTAGGAATAAAGGATATAGTGAATCTTCAAAGACATCCCTAGTCAGAGACAGATTGAGACAAGCAGAGACATTTTCCTTGAAGAAGAGATAGTTTTTTCAAAGACACAGAGAATATCATATGGAGATTGATAGTGAGACAATACCTTCTCCCCCTTCAACAATTCGGAGGGAGACACACATTACTCTAGGTTATCCAGTTTCTCCAGTTGATATGTTCAGAGATATTGCAGTAGGGAATAAAATGCCTACCTAGACTCACTCTACAAGAGGCAGAGAAACATACAAGCCTCTCAAGGTACATTCCAAGAAAGCAAAAGAGATTTTCGAGCTATCCTTCAATCATGAGCCACTTCATTGATGTTGAGACTCCTTGTCTTAGAGAAGCAACAAGAGAATCGATATGGCAAGATTCCATAACCGAAGAATACGAATATATCTTAAAGAATGATGCTTAAGATATTATTCAGGGACCAGAAAAGGAAGTCTGTGGTAACTTCTAAGTGGATCTATATGATCAAGCATGCAGTTGATGGAAGTGTCGAGAAATAAAAAACGGGATCTATAGCCAGAGGTTTCTCATAAACAAAGGGAGTTTTCTATGATGAGAAACTTGGCCCAGTGAACCTGATACACTTCCATCCATACTACCATCCATGAGATGGAAACTGTATCAGATAGATAGATTCTTGATGAGATTGGATTTCAACAAGAGTGTTATTGATCCAAATCTATATCATTACAGTGTTGGTGACAAGAGCCTGATCTTGATAACTTATTCAGAAAGCGTTGTTGTTGGATACAAGTATTCCTTGAATTCTAAATTCGAGATGAAGAATATGAGTATGATGCACTACTTCTTGGGACAATAAATACGCCAGAGAACCTATAAGATTTTTCTGAGTCAAGGAAAATATACAGTGAAAATATTAAAGAAGTTCAGTATGACAGAATGAAAAATCTACCATGATGGATTTGAAGAAGAATATTGATGATGATTCAGGTGAGACTGATCCACAACTGATTGGACCACTAATGTATTTGGTTAACACCAGACTTGATTCATGCCATGCAGTGAATGTGCCTAGTCATTTCATGAGTCAACCAAGACAGACTCACTAGACAAGAACAAAACATGTATTGAGATATATACATGACACAGTTGGATATGTCTTGAGATATGCCTCTAGTATGAACTTGAGTTTGCAGGATATGCTGATTCATATTGAGAAGAAAGTACAGTGAACCGTAAAATAACATTAGGCTGATGTTCTATCGTGAAGTTTTCCATGATTTCCTAATGCAGTAGGAAACAAAAATCTGTAGCCTTGAGTATCACAGAGGAAAAATATATAAGCATTGAGTGTGCGAAGCAATGTGGCTTCACAAGATTCTTATAGATTTACTTGACCATGAGATGGATCCTATGATGATAACCAAGAGTCGTGTGTAAATATCCTTGAGAACCCAATGTTTCCTGATGGATTGAAAACACGATGAGATGAAATATCCTTATATCGGAGATAAGATGCAGATAAAAATCATACACATGAAGTACCTTTCTACACATGAGAAGATTGCAGATATCTTCACCAAATTAACTTCATGAAAAATGGATCCTTAGTTGAGAGGGAGTGTCAATAAATCCAACTAAGAAAAAATTCAAAATTCATCCGTGTGATACTTGGCATGATAAAGAATGCCTCCCTAGCTAGGAGGGAGTGTTGATGATTGTAGCTATGTGAGACATTCTCCAGCTTACAAACATGTGAGGTGTGGATCATTGCAGCTATGTGAATTCTTTCTCTCAGCTTAAAAACATGAGAGAAATCCCCTAATAAGGGTACGTGGTTCCTTCCCGAGACAGAGCTAGGAACGTAGAGATGACCTCCTCCATTCAGAGAGTTGATAAGAACTCCAGATGATTATCCAATGGGAAAGGTGATCTGATGAGTTGGGCGTGCCTGTGGCTGAGCACAAGGTGAACGTGTGAAATCCCAAAGTGTTGGGTGCATCATCATGTGAACATAAATGAAGATGATGTGTTAGCCTCCTCTGAGCAACAAAGTTGATGAGAAAACTCCATATGGTTATCTTGTGTGAGGCAGTGGGAAAGAAGGTCTGTAGAGTGGACGTACCTGTGGATGAACACAGGTGAACGTGTGTAGATCTGGTTGTTCTATGTAATGTAGTGAGCCAGAGATATGACATTCCTATGGATGTGCCCCTAGTGGATGAGCACTAGTGGGTGTATCATATCCTTTTCTATATGTTGTTCAAGAGTTATACCTACATGTAACCCTAATTGTTATGTAAAGGGTACAGGTCGGCCCCACCTTAATGTGTTTAACAATAAATGTAAAAGATAATTAATATGGTTAATATTAATTATAATAATAATAATTATTATTATTATTATTATATTGTGACTTAGTGAGGCCGACCCTGTTGAGAAAATAGACACTTCGGTTGATAGGATAAGTCTAATACAAGTAAAGGAAGATTCCCCATTGTGGAATCATATCCTACTTGTGAGTTTGGAAATTTCAGCAAGTACATCTACTTGGGAAAATGTGCACACCTCTCTTGGGTGCTAGTCTTCTAGGGTTTGAGAACCCTCTTGTGTGCTAGGTCTTTCTTGGTGGTGAAGGTATTTCTCTTGAAGAATATAGCAGAGGATTTAGCTAGGTTTTCTTCCCTTGTTGAGAAGGGTTTCCCATGATACTTCTTATGTTTTTGTGCATGGTGTTTCTTCTTGTGATCTTGGTTGCTGCAACATTATTGTCTATGGTTAAGTTAAATGATAAAATGGAATGAAATTCATGCTTAACCTAGCTTATGAAAAATAAAAAATAAGAACTCAACTAACCAGGAATCCAAGTAAGACTGGGAAAACCTGTCCTTTACTTAACAATATAAGCAGGTAATCTTTTAACTTGAAAAATTCACATTCTTTAGAGACTCATGAGACGATTCGTATTCCTCAAGGAAAAGGGTGGAATCTAGAAGGAGTTCCTTCTGGAATGCAACATGCAAGTGTAAGGTAGCTATAGAGGTAGTGGGGNNNNCAGAGGGACCATAGTGATAATAGTGGAGGTCATTCAATGTAAGGTGGAATAGGTCCAATGTATTATTAAATAAGACTCACTATGGTAGTTAGATATAATAAATGGGTAGTTAGATATAATAAATGTAAGATGACTTCTTAGAAGTTTCTACTTCCAGAAGATTCCTCCTCTAGAATGTTCTTAGGTGATGGTAGCACTATATAAAGGAGTTCAAAAAATGTAATGGGATATGAAGAGAATTATTGTATTGTGAGTTGTATCTCAATAGGAAGATGCCCCCTCGAAGAGGCAAGTGAAGAAGAGAGAATCCCTTCCATAATATGATCCATTGTATGGTGTTGCCCTACCTCAAGGGTTTGATAGTAATACAATATATTTTTCATATTGTTCTTCTATATATATTGTGATGCTTTTGTATTAAGTCTTTGATTTCTTAACAAGTGATATTAGAGCACTTTCCTTGACAGACATTGTGACAAATATTTTTTATTTTTGCAGATTGTTTTTCGGAGAAGAAAAAAGAGGGCCACGACATTACAGACATTTTTAGTATATTTATGTGTACAATTTGCAAAAACAGGTAGTATATCTGAGTTCCTCTCATAAAAAAACCCAATTTAAAAAAAAAAAATCATTCGAAACGGAGTCTGGAAAGTCAAGATATTGAAGTTTTAAAATCTGTAAATTTTCAGGGTTTTTTCCATGGACGGTGACGCGATTTATTTATTTATTTTTGTAGCAGCTGGAGGCCGAATTTGCTCAAAGAAATTATAGATCTGAGTTTCTCTCACAATTTCAAAAAACAAATCAGCCCAAAACGGAGTCCGAGAAGTGAAGTTATGAGCATTTTAAATTCAACTGTTTTTTAGGGTTTTTCCGGAAAATGCCGTGATTTTTTGCAGTAATTTATTGTTCTATTTTTTAGGTTTTTTTTCATGACGGTGGTGGGACTGCGGAGTTCATAAATTTTCATAGGGTGCTCAGATGGCTATTTCTTCTCAAACCCTCAAAGAAATTCTACAGATTACTAAAACATTCAAAGCCCAATTGTTTGACACATTGGATGGCTTTGTAGATGGTCTCAATGATAGTTTTCGTAGTATTCAAGATTCATTGGATAGCATGTAGGAGATATTTCTTATGGCGGACATAAGGGATGAATATAATCAAGAAATGTATGCTTGGTATGATTTTGAGGCCGATTGTGATGATTGGTATATGGATAGTTATCATTTTTGGGATGACAACCACTTTCATATTTTATTTGATGATTCTACTCCACGTTCTATAGAGAACATCAATGTCCCACATCAAGAGCTAGTTACCAACGTCCATCTTGCATATTCTACAATGGTATTTTTCATTCCAGATTAATATTTGATAATCTCTCACTATGTGGATTGATATTCTTATTTGGATCCACATGATAGGTGTCAGTATTGGGAGCATCATTTTCAGTTGGTTATTGGGTGTCGATATCTTCCATGTGGGGTGCACATGAGCAATTGGACATGGGACCCTATTTTACAATGGCA
>JASDQU010735402.1:397166-527631 GCA_032191745.1 Picea mariana
TAATGTGTGTGTAGGATCAAAGGTTTACAGCATATAAATGATCATACAAATAATAAACGCGACAAAGGACTGCAAAGTTTGTATTATGATATCTCTGTGGATTACAAAATGGCTGAATGCGGTTAAATAAACTGACAATACTCGACTATATCAACAGACAAAGGATCTTAGCCGGAATACAAATAAGCAACCACGGCTGAATAAAATAACAACACTTGGCTAGATCAAAAGACAAAAGGATCTTAGCCAGAATACAAATAAGTAACTAAAAGATAATACCCGAAGCTGATGAATCTGGACCCCGGATGGATACCTCTGGGGAATGCACCCCTTTTCTTTTGGAAAAATTCTTCCTAGTGATTCCACCATTGGAATCAGACGAGATATGTCTCAAAACAATCACCTTGGTCTACTAGGAAATGGGTCAGAAGGGTTTCCCTGAATCTGGTATGATGCTTTCTCTGGAACCCCAAATGTGCCTGCCAAAAGTGTCGCACATCCAAGTCTGGAAAATGCGTCCCAGTTGATTCCTCCATTGGAATCCAATGAGGAACCAGGAAAAAGATGCGCCTTGCCCTCCTCTCAAATGGGTCAGAGGGAAATCTCGAAATTATCACTAGATGGGATAAGTTGACTAAAACCCTCTTAGAAGCTATGCCCTCACTCTGGATGAATGAGCCCTTGCTGTTGGACACTATATAACTACTGTTGAAGAATGATGGAAGCCCTGAATGATCTTCCTGGTGACTAGGGTGTGTCTCTCAACACCGAAATCATCCAACTGGTGTCTTCCTCCTAGAATCCACTGAACTTTCTATCCTGAGATGCGCCTCTCTCCTCAATGACAAGTCATAATCTGCATAATATGAATTAGGTCGCTGACCCTTCCTTTATAGCTTTCCAAAACCCTAAATCCCTACTGAAACCCTAATTCGTTGTTGACTTCCAAAACCCTAAATCACTATTGAAACCCTAATTCACTATTGACTTCTTCCCTCCAAGCGACTTTTACTTTATTTTATTATTCCATGATTAAATCACTTAATTAATTAATTAATTAACCATTTTACCTCTAAAAAGTGATTTATCCATCCTTATGGTTTCTCCAGCCACTGAAAGTCACTTCTCACCATCTTATCCTGTAGTGCTCTTCTTCCCGATTCCGATGAGCTATCACACTAAGAGGTTTCTCCAAGTAATATGCCCATTATGACCTTCTTAGTGAATATAATTAAGATATGACCCATAATAACTCAAAATTACGAAAATCATCAGAATGCAACAAAACCAAAGCCAAGATGTGCATAATGGATCATGATGATGAACAATGCAAGTTGGGCCCAAATAAACCCCTCAGTATCTCTCGAACTCTCTGTCACCCCTATCTAGCTACTCGGGTAGGCATAACACTCTGAAATGTTGTAATGTTATAATGTCCCAAAATGGGTACATTACAGTCCTCCCTGCCGGAAGATTGCTTATCCTCAAGCAATTACTAAATCCAACTACATATGATACGAGGGTCCCATATCCACCTGTGTGACACAAGGTAGACTCCCCTCAAGATGTGGTCTCTCCAAGTGCTCACCACACATGACACCCACATGCTCCTGATGAGTAGAATGATCAATGGCCAAAGAATCTCAGTCAACTCCCCAAGAAACCACTCTACTCTAAACTCAACTCCATCAAACGATGAACTACCAAGCATTCCAATCCCCAGATCCCATATCAAAATATGAACTGTAATGCCTCGTGAGATATAATCCTATAACATATCACTACCATGAGTCTCCTGAAAATAACACACGGTCTCAAACCGAAATGAGTCTGTCCTACCAGACCGTACCAAACCCAACATGACCCCCACTGATTGAACATGTTGTTGCCATAGTGAGGTACTTCAAGACCTCAACAAATCACCAACCAGTGATGTGCTCTCCCCAATACTGAAACTCAATGAAAAATCAATGGGACTTCCCCCTGCAAAGGTCCACTCGTCTCCACCAGTCAATGAAATGCCCAACCTTGTAATCCTAGGGTCCCATGCTAGTCCCTGACAGGGACCATCATGTTGATGCTGCTCTACTCTGATCATGGTTTTCTGATCAAAGTATCCATTATGGATCCTCCACTCCTGGATCCTCATAAGATGAAACAAACTATTGACCAAATGGACTCCTGGATCCCATGTCAAATTTGGAAGTTCATCACTTCCAATCCCCACTAACTGTTGATGTGCCCTACCAGTAACTGTCGAAATCACTCCACCCTCATCCCAATGAGAGTCTGAATATGTAGCAACCTCTGAGATATCCTCTGTCCCATGGCCTAGTATACTCTCCATCATGCCCAAGGACTCAACTATATGCCCCTGATGATCCACCCCTATATTGATGTATGCAATCAATACACTCATGTTAGGTGGTCTCGGCCTACCAACTCTCCATACCCCCTGCCACTTTCTAGATCCCCCTATGATGCTATCAATGATGAAAGTATCGGGAAAGGCCATCATAAATATCTGCAACCAACTGTAGGGATGGAAAGTAGAATATGCTTTGGTCAATCCAAAGGTATTAACCAAAATCTCATCCATCGACACCCATGGTAAATAATCACCTGTACTCATCATTGAACACCAACCATCGGGTACAACAATAGGTATCTCTACCAACTATGGGTCAATCATTCTCCATCCATAATCACTCACGCAACTACTTCTATGGTGAAGGTGATCTCCCAGATCTGTATATTGCTGCAAGGGAGAGAAATATCCATGCTCTACTGAGTACATCTCCTCCCTTCCATCTAGTGCATCCCCCTGAATCCCATTGTACACCTCTGTATGTCTCTGTGAAATACCACTCATCATTGTGTGCCCATGCATACTCATGTGATCTCCTGTATACACCTACAACATCATGGATCCTGGGTGTACTATGGGGTCATCCTCTACATGAAGGTCAACCAATCCTGGAACATAAATGGAAGTGTCCTCAAAACTTCTCCTAGCTCTGGAATCCCCAGGTGTACGTGTGTGCCCAACTGTCTCACCACCCCTCATGAAGGGTGGTCCCTGTGACTTATGGATATCCTCATGTATCTCTGGATCATATCTCTCCATACTCATCAGTGATCTTGGGTACTCCTCATGCTCCTCCCTCAACTAGTGCTCCACTGCTAAACCACCAACATCCTCTCATAATGTGGCTGAGGGATATATCTGACTCTTTGCTGAAATAGGTGTAGTGGATTTTTGTCTAGTTTCCTCAAGGAGCTCCGCTGATCTGGACTCTGATTCCTGAAGGGTTTTCTGTGTGCCTTCCAAGAATATCCGTGTTCTCACCAACTCATGAGTGAGTCAGTCCACCTCAACCTCCTGCTCCCTCAATGACCTGTGATACATCTCACCAACCTCCAATAGGTAATCCCTATCCATCAACAACTGTTGGTAGTCGACCCTCATCACGATCACTCTCTCCCTGAGTGTATTGAAGTCATCAATGAAAATTTCCCCATCTAAACTATCTTGTGCCATCGAGGCCCTCCAACAATAACCTGCCACCAATGCATGTGTATCATCAATGCATCTAGTGGATACCATGATCATGCCCTCACTGACTCTCAACTGTCCTGCAAAGTGTCATGACTCCTGGTCACAATCCTGCTGAGGTGCTACCTCATGCATCTCACTGCTAGTGTCAACAATGGAATCCCCAACAACACGCTCCTCAAAATATAAGGCATTGAACTGCCCACTATCCCCTGTGCTATTGAGTCCTCTTGCATGCCACTGCACGCCATCACCAACTGCGGCCCCTATCTGAATCGTACCATATCCTGTATGGGCAGTTGTATCCTCCTGTGCACTCACCCTACTAATATCATCTGCGCCTGGATCCCATACAAATGTGTCCATACACGTGTTATGGTCATTCTGACCAATAAGGAGTGCATCCTCATCATTGTAGATAGATCCTAGGAGTGAGTGTCCCAACAAGCTGTCACTCTCCACAACCTGGTCCATCAATGGAATCTCCAAGAGTGGTGATTCACTCTCCTCATACTGATAGGTATGTGTAAGGTCAACTATCTCCAAGCCACACCTCTCCTATTGGGTCTGCATATCCATATGTTCCTTGTGTACAATCCCCACACAAGGCTCCTCTACCATATCAGGAATGCCATTGATATCCTCATGTGTCGTAGCTAGCATAGGGGACTGAGAAGATGAAAAATGTAGTTCACTCATCATAGGAAGCTCATCACTCTCCATACATGACTTCCTGGAAGCCATGTCTACACCCACCGATAGGTCATCCAACCTCCTAAGCTCATCATGTTTAAGTGCCAACACATATGAATCCTCACAAGTGCCACCACTATGCTAAAGTGTTGAATCCTCAACATTACTTGATGGGGAAGATGAAGGATATGCGATATCATCCTGTCCCTCCAATTATCCCTCAGATGTGCAAGACTCACTACCCTTATCAGACTACTCTAAATAGGCATCTATGGTTGCATTCACATGCATCTCTTCATCCTCATTGTCATAGTGCACCTCAATAATGTGCATCTTCCCTTTACCCCTGCATCAGTGATTTGGCTTCCAAGGAACTTTGCAACTATAGAAATGCTCCCTGCATATAATGGGTGTAGGCTCCATCTGTGCTCCTGTCAATCCACTCGCTGGTAATGATGTATATTCTACATCCTTATCTGATTTTCCCCTTAGGCTGGTAGGAAAACCAGCTCTGATACCACTGTAACGTTCCTGACTTGGCTAGTCTAGGAAACATTGCTAATGTGTGTGTAGGATCAAAGGTTTACAACATATAAATGATCATACAAATAATAAACACGACAAATGACTGCAAAGTTTGTATTATGATATCTCTGTGGATTACAAAATGGTCGAATGCGGCTGAATAAATTGACAATACTCGACTAGATCAACAGACAAAGGATCTTAGCTAGAATATAAATAAGCAACTGCGGCTGAATAAAATAACAACACTTGGCAAGATCAAAATACAAAAGGATCTTAGTCGGAATACAAATAAGTAACTAAAAGATGATACCCGAAGCTAATGAATCTGGACCCCGGATGAATACCCCTGGGGAATGTGCCCCTCTTCTTCTGGAAAAATACGTCCTAATGATTCCACCATTGGAATCGGATGAGATATGTCTCAAAACAACCGCCTTGGTCTACTAGGAAATGGGTCGGAAGGGTTTCCCTGAATCTAGTCTGATGCTCGCTCTGGAACCCCAAATGTGCCCGCCAAAAGTGTCGCACTTCCAAGTCTATAAAATGCATCCTAGTTGATTCCTCTATCAGAATCTGATGAGGAACTAGGAAAAAGATGTGCCTTGCCCTCTTCTCAAATGGGTCGAAGGGAAATCTTGAAATTTTCCCTGGATGGGATAAGTCGACTAAAACCCTCTCAGAAGCTGCGCCCTCACTCTAGATAAATGCGCCCTTGTTGCTGGACACTGTATAACCGTTGTTGAAGAATGAGGGAAGACCTGAATGATCTTCCTGGTGACTAGGGTGTGTCTCTCAACACTGAAATCATCCAATTGGTGTCTTCCTCCTGGAATCCACTGAACTATCTCTCCTGAGATGTGCCTCTCCCCTCAATGACAAGTCATAATCTGCATAATATGAATTAGGTCGCTGACCCTTCCTTTATAGCTTTCCAAAACCCTAAATCCCTGCTGAAACCCTAATTCCATGATTAAATCACTTATCCATCCTTATGGCTTCTTTAGCCACTGAAAGTCACTTCTCACCATCTTATCCTGTAGTGCTCTTCTTCCTGATTCCGATGAGCTATCACACTAAGAGGTTTCTCCAAGTAATATTCCCATCATTACCTTCTTAGTGAATTTAATTAAGATATGACCCATAATAACTCAAAATTACGGAAATCGTCGGAATGCAATGAAACCAAAGCCAAGTTGTGCAGAATGGATCATGATGATGAACAATGCAAGTCGGGCCCAAATAAACCCCTCAGTATCTCCTGAACTCTCTGTCACCCCTATCTGGCTGCTTGGGTAGGCATAACACTCTGAAATGTTGTAATGTTATAATGTCCCAAAATGGGGACATTACAAAAATTCCTTGACTAATGTGTGAAATGAAAAAGTATCTACCTCCAACATTTTTCAATGCATAAGAACACTACCTCATACATCAAGTTGAGGATATTGAAATGTGTGGACCTGTACACACAAGGTCAATGTGGATGGTGGAGAGGCACTTGAAATCATTGAAGGATTTGGTTAGACAAAGAGCATGTCCTGAGGGTTCTATGGTGGAGGGATATATGGTATATCAATCCATGGTGTATATTAGTCATTATATTCCTAAATTAGTAACACCATCTATGCATATAGTGAATCTCATTTGGGATGTGAAATCCATCAAAAAATTTGAAGATCACAAGCACCTGTTGGTGAAAGGTAGAATGAAAAAAGTGAGAGGTAATATATTAATAATTGTGGATATTTATATTAATACAAATAATTTTTATTTTTTTTTTGTATATGATCATACTTATTAATATATTAATATATATTATTTCATCAATTATTAATATTTACCGTGGTTATAACTAATATTTAATATTGGTGAATTATGATTTTTTGATTCAGTTGCTCAAGATTGGGATGCACTACATTTATACAGTGCAAACAATATTGACTAGATGAATGTATGGATTGAAATATGTAAACAACATCATGGCGGTAGATTATCATGGAAAAGATTGTCTCGATTGGTTAGGGAAGCTCGTTGTAACAATGATGCTAATTTTACGTAGAGGGAAATTGATTTAGCATATGGTTTTAAAGATGGAAAGGAAAGAAAATTCACCCATGTTTTATTCAGTTATTTTATATTATATTAATGTGACTGTAGGTGTGTCTTTTTCATATACTTTCCAAGTTATATAAATATCTGTATTAATTGACAATGCATCTTTTACATGTCTGGCATATTGCAGTTGAAACGCCACAAGGCTATGTGGTGCAATGGTCGTAAATTTCGCATCAAACAGTTGGATGAAACCTAGAAAATTTTTGATAGTGAGATGCAGTATTCTAGGTCACTATTGTTTCCTCTAGGAGTGACAGACATCCCCAAGAATCTGAAAATAGATACTATGGGTATTTGAATTATATACTTGAGTGTGAATTTAATTCCTTCAAATTAGTTCTATTCAATGTCAAGTGGTATTGTTATGAATGCATAAATGCAATGAGGAAAGAATTTTTATTCAGCATGCAAACGGATTTTTGATGATTAAAAAAACGATGTTTGAAAGAAGACATGATCATTTTGTTTTTCCAAGCCAATGTGAAGAGGAATTTTACTCAAAGGTTCTAAGTGAGAGGTATTGGTCATTTGTTGTTAGATATGATCCAAGAGGAAGGCTAGTTAAGTATACTCATGTACATGAAGAAGATGATATTGAATAAGAAGATGATGTGCCAGATTAGAGATAGCCAGAAGATTGTGGGTCGACAGATGAAGAATATGGAGAAGATGAACTAGGCATAGGAGACATTAATGCAGTTCTTGATGATGATGTCAATGAAAATATGCTCGAAAATGACATTGATGATGATGATGATATCATCAATCCTTTCAACACCATTTTTGAATCAGATGATGATACTGATGTTTAGTTCGATGAAGAACAATATTGGTGCAGCACCCCTTGCCTCAGCAGGTTCTGCGCGACCTCTCGGTCTTAGGATCATTATGATTTTTCCTTGAGCCGAAGTGGCTCGTTTAGTTCCTTGCTAGAAACTTCAATGAATCAGATCCATAGGTCCTTCACGAAAACTCCACATGCACAAGCATGCACCAGGCACGAGATTTCACCTGCACACGACCACCAGACATGACTGCGACCCTTTCCGAAAATGGATTTTGGGTTTTGCAATTTCGGGAGTTATGTTGTTGAGTTTCTTAACCCTTTGATTCCCCGAACTCTGAAATGTCGAAATGTCAAAATTCCGATCTATGCGATTGTGCCCTCTATGACCACAACCAACTTTGAAGGTACGTCACGTTTCGTGACTTCAGGGTTTCCAATACTTTGTGCCTCGCTCCTTGTCTTCGGGATCGCTGAAAAGATGAATCTCTAAATGCCAAAATGTGTCCCTGTCTTGTGGCTGATGCTATTCCTTAGAACGCTTTCAGGTTTTCACATTTTGGAACTTCGCGATCCCGGCTGCAACAACTCCTTGCCCCTTCGAACTTCCAGTATCCAAAATGCAGAAATACCAAACCCTGAAACGTCGGTCTTCCACTGCAAACTGGGATCAATGGCTCATAGCCTCTCCTAATCTGATGGCTTGTTTCCTTTTGGGATTTCATAGGTCAAGAGTTCTGAACTCTTACCCTTTGCATTCCCAGTAGTCGAAATGCCAAAATCCTCCTTTCGTGAATTTCCACGAAACCTCAACTGTTCGCCACGAGTCCTTCTGTTGGACAGTCACAATCCTTTCAGGATTTTGTGGGTCAAGAGTCCCGACTCTTGCCCTTTGTATCTCCCGATAGCCGAAATACAGAAATAGGCCTTTCGTTCCCTTCTTCACATATGATGGTTAAACCTCATGCAACTTCTCCTGGATCTGATGGCTATCGGTCCATGCGCCCCAATCTGATGGTTCAGATCTCTTTCTCCTGCACACTCTCCTCCTGCTTGCATGGACATAGATTCAACGGTCCATATCTCATCCTCTCTAGCTGATCTAACGACAGTTGTTGCTCCTGTCTGAACATGTGCTTCTTCCATCTCCTTGGAAGATTTCTGAAGTATCAAAGGTCTCAGCCTTTGCTCCTGCTGTGAAGCCTGTATTCTTGGCTCCCACCTGTGTTCTAAATATGTTGTCCCTCCTAATCTTTGTTGACTATGAAACCTCAAAGGTTTCTCAACCTCTGCACTCCTTGCAGCTATGGCTCTATTCACAAAGGCACTTTTCCTCCTGAGCTTAGTCCTCTCTGAAACCTTGAAAGGTTTCTCGACTTCTGCACTCTTTGCAGAGTCTCTGCACACACAGGTGCTATTTGTCCTGAGCTTTAGGACTTTAGAATAAGTCCTCTCTTTCATCTCCCACTCCTGCTGCCCGACAAGCCTTCAGACGGCTGTCTGTCTGTCAACACTTTACTCAGGTGTTGGCCTGGTGCACTCCTTTCATAGGTCCTTATCCTCTTGAGCTTCAATTGCTCAGACCCCTAAGGTCTATTCCCCTTTCTCTTCTTAAAAGGATGGAAATTCCCTCTGTCAACTTCCTACTCAAGCACTCCTTGCTGAACCTGCAGAGTGTTCAGTAACCCTGTGAAGGTATTCCTCTTGACACTTCTTCTCCTTTCTAAACTCAAACAAGAGTTCTTTCTGTGCACACCTGCACCAACTCAATACCCTCTTGGAAGAGTTTTCCATAATCCTCAGTGATTCTTTCTTCTTGCCAAACTCGAAATAGAGTTCTTCTCCTAATGCATCCTATGCATTCGCTCAATGCCCTCTCGAGAGAGTCTTACAGAATTCTCAGAAACTCTGTCTTCTCTGTGCTTTTTATGCACCTGCTCAATGCCTCCTGGTAGAGCTTCTATAGAATCCCTCAATGATTTTGGTCTGTCATGTGCTCTCTTTTGCACAGTCTTACCTCCAAGGTATTCAACAACCTTGAGGATTCTCCTTGAGTCAGTGACTTTAGCTGGTGCACCCTCTTGACACATCTTTGTCTGAATCTGCAAAATTCAGAAGTGCGCTCCTTGCACTGGCTTACAGAACCTGCAGTATTCTGTCATGAAACCTCTTGCATGAAGCCTCAAAGAACCAAACCTGGAATCAAGGAACCCAAAAGACAATGAATTATATATGTAACCTGCAAATGCAAACTATCATACATCTACAACATATCATCACACATAAAGACATTCATTCATGAACTCATAAACATGTGGACAACAACATGCAGGAAAAACTGCTCTGTTTGTATTAATCAAGAATGCCTGATTACAATGTGTTCAAGCTTGGACTGCAATAGAGTCTCGGCTCTCTTCTCCCCTTCTGAAACTTACTATTCTTCTCTGCCTCTCTACAGACTCTCTACAGACTAATTACTAGATACAAAGAAGATGTTTTTACAAAGAGGGGCTCCTCGAGCTCTTTCCTACATCCTCACCAGCTCTCATTAATTACAATGAATTACAATGAATGGGAGATCTAATCTAAATCAGATCTAGATCCCCATCAACATGTCAGCCATTAAAGGTGACACTAAATTTAGCCTGCTCAAAGGCACGACTTGGCTCTTCGGCCTTACAAACATTTAATACATTTTCAAATTTGAAAAATGAGAAGGTTGCGCCTCTCTCTCCCATAGAATGTGCGCTTTGATGTGTTGGCTAGATGGCGTATAGCTGGCTTGGAGCGATTCTCCTGCATCATACTCCTCTACTATGAAAAATTCATGAGCTCTTGCTCATGAGCTTCCCAGCATCGTTGTTTAAATCCACCTCGATCCCAAACGATTCCTTGGAGTTGTCCATCCGCTCCATCGCTTCATTGCTATTGCTGCCCTACTGCTCTTGCAGGTCCCTTGCTGCTCAACTTCTCATTGCTGACCACTTCCTGTGCTAACTTCAACATCAGCCTTCTGATTTCCTCTATCACCTTGTCTAGCTGCTCCAATGGCCGGCTCTTCTTTTGCAGCCTGCACCACTGCACTTCTTCCCTGCGAATGGGTAGATCAAATAGATCTCACATTCCATCTTCTTCCTCTTTTGTGGCATTGAGTTTCCACTCTGCTGCAAACTCCAACTATGCAATCCTATCACTGAGCTGCTGCTTAGCTTCCTTCTCTGACAACTTTTCTTCTACCAATTCTTTTGTTGGTTCAGCTCCAACTTCCTCTAGATGCTCCTCAGACTGGAATTCTCCTTCTTCTTTTGCTGCATGCCTTGACATTACAGTCATCATCTGTTCAGCTCCTTAGCTGAAAATTCTGAGCGATTCCTCAGAATGCTCCTCTGCTATCATCTGCATGATTGTCTTCTCATGGCAGTCATATACTGACTCTGGATGGTTCGACCAATCCTCCAGCATCTACAACTCCTTCTCCCATGGAGTGATCATCTTATCTGCATGCTCATCTTCTTCCCTTGCTGTCAGCTTCAGTGTTGCAGTTGTCTCCCCTTCAGCTTCCTGGCTGAAAATTTTGAGCCATTCTTCCGAATGCTCCTTTTCCTCTGCTCGGGTAGCCTCTGATATCTTCTCCATCCCTTTCTCCATGACAGTCTCTGATGGCTTTTTGTTTTCTGTTGCTACCTCAACAACACACACGCTAGCCTCAACTGGGCTATATGGCAGGAATACCTTTATCCCTCCAATCATCAGAATGTTCTTATGATCTTCCTCTATCAGCTCCTCTTGCTGATCTGAACTCAACTTCGAGTTCATGAGACTTTCAGTCAGTCTCATCTGCTCTCCCTTGCCCACCTGGCAACATGGGATTTTTCTACTACCCACCTGGAAGTCTATGAGATCAATCGATCCCATCTCCATCAGTACTCCCTACTGACATGAACTCACTTTTGAGCTCCTGGGACTTTTAGACAGTCTCACTTCTTTTCCCCTGCCCACCTGGAAACTTGGGATTTCCTCTCTGTCCTCTTGGCATCCTCTGAGATCTTCCAGTGATCTCTTCTCCTCATCATCACTGAGATTTCTCCCAGCTTCTAGTTCACATACATGAACCACCTTCTCCACTGGTTCATTGAGGTCTTCAGCACGCCTCAACCATCCTCTCAACAATCTCCACTGTCTTCTGGACAAAAATTTATGAATCGGCCATTTCACCTTTGTCCTGATGGACCATTCATACACCCATCGCGATTTTGCATCCTGCTGCATCTGCAGTGCAAGCTCTTCCATCCTTTCCCTTATCTCAGTGAGTTCTTTGTCCATCTTAGACTTGCTCTGTTGCTGCTGATGGTTCTTATTTCCACCTCATCCATGGCCTTCAATAGCCATCTTCCTACCTTCTACCTGCCCTCCTGGCAAGTCTGTTGCTATCACTCTACAGCTGAGAGCACTTCCAGCCTTTTCTTACAGTTGACCTGACTGTCTTTTGACTGCTGTGCACCTGCAACAATATCTACAGAGCTTCAACACTTTGTCTCCTTCTCTTCTGCCTCTTTCTACCTGTAGTATACAGACATAAAATCAATCTCTGATACCACACTGATGTGTATCCGAGTATTTTCTTTATCTACTCTACCTCCCTTTGGCTGCAGTATACAGACAGAGAATCAAGCTTTGATACCACATTGGTGCAGCACCCCCTGCCTCAGCAGGTTCTGCGTGACCTCCTAGTCTTAGGATTGTTCTGATTTCTCCTCGAGCTGAAGCGACTTCTTTATTTCCCTACTGGAACCTTCAATGAATCAGATCCACAGGTCCTTCACGAAAACTCCACCTGCACAAGCATGCACCAGGCATGAGCTTTCAACTGCACACGGCCACCAAACATGACCGTGACCCTTTCCAAAAAGGTACTTTGGGTTTCGCAATTTTGGGAGTTTTGTTGTTGAGTTTCTTGAACCTTTGATTCCCCAAACTCCGAAATGCCGAAATGCCAAAATTTCGGTCTATGCGATTGTTCCCTCCGTGACCACAACCAACTCTGAAGGTACGTTGTGTTTCGTGACTTTAGGGTTTCCAACACTCTGTTCCCCACTCCTTGTCTTCGAGATAGTCGAAAAGCCGAATCTCGAAATGTGTCCCTGTCCCGTGGTCAACGCTATTCCTCAGAACGCTTTCGATTTTTCGCATTTCGAGACTTCGCGATCCCAGTTGCAACAACTCCTTTCCCCTTCAAACTTATGGTATTCGAAATGTAGAAATACCGAACCCCGAAACGTTGATCTTCCGCTCCAAACTGGGATCAATGGATCATAGTCTCTCCTGATCTGACGGCTTGTGTCTTTTCAGGATTTCACGGGTCAAGAGTTCTTAACTCTTACCCTTTACATTCCCGGTAGCCGAAATGCTGAAATCCTCCTTTCTGGAATTTCCTCGAAACCTCAACCATTCGCCACGTGTCCTCCTATTGTACAGTCATGATCCTTTCAAGATTTTGTGGGTCAAGAGTCCCAACTCTTACCCTTTGTATCTCCCGGTAGCCGAAATGCCGAAATAGGCTTTTCGTTCCCTTCTTCACATACGAAGGTTAAACCTCATGCATCTTCTTCTGGATCTGATGGCTATTGGTCCATGCGCCCAGATCTAACGGTCCGGATCTCTTTCTCCTACACACTCTCCTCCTACTTGCCTGGATGTAGATTCAATGGTCCAGATCTCATCCTCTCCAGTTGATCTAACAACAGTTGTTGCTCCTGTCTAAACATGCGCTTCTTCTGTCTCCTTGGAAGATTTCTGAAGTATCAAAGGTCTCAGCCTTTGCTCCTGCTGTGAAGCCTGTATTCTTGGCTCCCGCCTGTGTTCTAAAGACGTTGTCCCTCCTAAGCTTTGTTGACTATGAAACCTCAAAGGTTTCTCAACCTCTGCACTCCTTGCAACTATGGCTCTGTGCACAAAGGCACTTTTCCTCCTGAGCTTAGTCCTCTCTGAAACCTTGAAAGGTTTCTCGACTTCTGCACTCTTTGCAGAGTCTCTACACACATAGGTGCTATCTGTCCTGAGCTTTAGGACTTTAGAAGAAGTCCTCTCTTTCATCTCCCACTCCTGCTGCCTGACAAGCCTTCAGACGGCTGTCTTTCTGTCAACACTTTACTCATGTGTTGGCCTAGTGCACTCCTTGCACAGGTCCTTATCCTCTTGAGCTTCAATTTCTCAGACCCCTAAGGTCTCTTCCCCTTTCTCTTCTTGAAAGGATGGAAATGCCCTCTGGCAACTTCCTTCTCAATCACTCCTTGTTGAACCTACAGGGTGTTCAGTAACCCTGTGAAGGTCTTCCTTGTGACACTTCTTCTCCTTTTTGAACTCAAACAAGAGTTCTTTTTGTGCACACCTACACCAACTCAATGCCCTCCTGGCAGAGTTTTCCAGAATCCTCAGTGATTCTGTCTTCTTGTCGAACTCGAAATAGATTTCTTCTCCTAATGCATCCTATGCATTCTCTCAATGCCCTCTCGGCAGAGTCTTAGTAGAGCTTCTACAGAATCCCTTAATGATTCTGGTCTGTCCTGTGCTCTCTTCTGCACAGTCTTACCTCCAAGGTATTCAACAACCTTGAGGATTTTCCTTGAGTCAGTGACTTCAGCTGGTGCACCCTCCTGACATGTCTTTGTTTGAATCCACAGAATTCAGAAGTGCACTCCTTGCACTGGCTTACAAAACCTGCAGTATTCTGTCATGAAACCTCTTGCATGAAGCCTCAAAGAACCATACATGGAATCAAGGAACCCGACAGACAACGACTTATGTCTATAACTTGCAAATGAAAACTATCATACATCTACAACATATCATCACACATAAAGACATTCATTCATGAACTCATAAACATGTGGACAACAACATGCAGGAAAAACTACTCTGTTTGTATTAATCAAGAATGCTTGATTACAATGTGTTCTAGCTCAGACTGCAATAGAGTCTCGACTCTCTTCTCCCCTTCTAAAACTTACTATTCTTCTTTGCCTCTCTACAGACTAATTACTAGATACAAAGAAGATCCTTTTACAAAGAGGGGCTCCTCGATCTCTTTCCTCCATCCTCACCAACTCTCATTAATTACAATGAATTACAATGAATGGGCCATCTAATCCGAATCGGATCTAGATCCCCATCAACATGTCAGCCATTAAAGGTGACACTAACTTCAGCCTGCTCAAAGGCAGGACTTGGCTCTTCGGCCTTACAAACATTTAATACATTTTCAAATTTGAAAAATGAGAAGGCTGCGCCTCTCTCTCCCATCGAATGCACGCTTTGATGTGCTAGTTGGCTGGCGTGTAGCTGGCTTGGAGCAATGCTCCTGCATCAAATATAAAAAATAAGGATGATACATATGTTGAGTTGGAACAGGTACGCAACTATATATTTTAATTTTTATGAATTATTCTCTTAAAATAATTTACTTATGTCATGGGTTAATTACACGTTTTTAAGTTTTATGCAACTTTTTTATATCTTATGTTACATGTTTTTTAATTATTATGTGAAATCTAAAAATAGTCACCATACTAGAGTATGTGGTAAACTAAAAATATCATTTACAAACACATAATCTCATTTACCTTCATTAATTTTTGTTTTGGTAGTTTCTATGCATGAATCTTACTATGTTCCTTTCGATTATTTTCTATTTTATAGATTGGGTATTGGGGAATTGAGAGTGATGTGAGGGGGATGGGAGGGGCCATATGAGCTTCCACCTTCATGTGGTTGTCCTTGTTCATTAGAGAATAAATTATTCTTGAAACCAATAGAATCTCATTCATATTTATACCATCATGATCGTAAATTTCATCATTGTTGTCATAGTATTACATCAACGAAGTTTCGATGAACATGTTTTTCATTTCTATAACATCTTCGTTGAAAATGTTTGAAAACAAGGGACTTTGGCCCATCATGAATTTTATGGAAAGAAGAAGGTGTTAGATGATATTTCATATTTAAATAATTTTTACGTACTAAAATATATCTAAACTATTGTAGCAATAAAGTACTTAGATGAGAGAAAGAAAAAAGACAACAAATAATTGATGAAGTGTTTGTGCAATTTATCAAGTTCCTTTTTATCAACGTTATTGCATTCCCTTGGAGTACTAGATGTGGGAACGTGTGTTTCCAAAATCAAATATGACTCACACACCCACTCTATATATCCTATCTCGACCTCGTTTCGTACGAACTTTCTTGGAACAATGTCGTACATGGAACTCCCAACAATATACCCATCGTCATGGTTGTGCTCTTTATTTTCAATGCCTATGTTTTTCAAAACCAACATCATGCCAATTAGTACCATGCATCTGGTGGCAAGAAGAAGGCACTAGATGACATTTTGTATTTAAATAATGATTTCATACTAATATTCTTTAATTTATGGAGCAAAGAAGTACTTAGATGAGAGAAAAAAACAAAGACAATAAATAATTGATGAAGCTTATGAAATTTATCAACAAGTACTTGTTTATCGATGTTATTACATGTCCTTGTAGTACTATATGAGGGAACATGTGTGTCGAATGAATTTTAAAAGGAACAACGAAAAGACATTGTACTAGGACTAGACATGGGCAACAATGACCTGTGAATGGGGCTAGCGTTGAATTTTTTTCAAACTGTTTCTCTATGCACTGAAATTTGACATGGATAGACTATTTGCATGCCTTAAAAATATGGTAGGGTTTCTGGACTCAAATGTGACTCATACACCCACTTGTTTCCATCATTAATTCATCATGTAAACCATAAACCCTATTTTTCTTTCAAAGTACACAAATTGGGTGACATAAGTTTTAAGTTTGTATCATCCTTTTTTTCATTTTTATTTGAGGTTCTACATTGTATATACAATGTATGTGTTTCATAGTTTTGATGAAAAATACCTCTTTTCATTCATTTTTTAATCAACACCATAAAAATATGCATGTCTAGATGGTGTTGTATCAATGTCGCTAAGTATTGCATGCATTGATGGCATCATTATGGTGTCATCGTAGTGTCATATTTAAATATCATTATGGTGTCATGGTAGTGTCTGATTTAAATATGCATGCATTGAAAATATGGGAGGGTTTCAAAACTCAAATATGACTCACACACCCACTCTCTATATCTGATCCTGACCTCATTTTGTTCAAACTTTCTCAGTTTAATGTCCTGCATGGAACTCCCAACAATACTTGTCATGGGCATGCTCTTTATTTTCATCGCATATGTTGTTCAAAACCAACATCATTGCAATTAGGGTCATGCATTTGGTGGAAAGAATAATGTGCTAGATGACATTTAGTATTTAAATAATGATTTTGTACTAATAGTCTTTAATATATGGAGCAAAGAAGTACTTAAATGAGACCAAAAAACAAAGACAAGAACTAATTGATGAAGCTTTTGCAATTTATCAACTAGTACTAGTTTATTGACATTATTACATTTCCTTGCAGTACTAGATGTGGGAATGTGTGTTTCAAACGATTTAAAAAAAACAACAACGAAAAGACATTGTACTAGGACTAGATATGGGCAACAATGACCTGTGAATGGGGCCAATGATGAATTTTTTTCAAATTGTTTATGTATGCACTGAAATTTGACATGGATAGACTATTTGCATGCCTTAACAATATGGAATGGTTTCTGGACTCAAATATGACTCAAGCACCCACTTGTTTCCATCATCAATTTATCATGTAAACCATAAACCCTATTTTTCTTTCAAAGTACATAAATTGCACGACACAAGTTTTAAGTTTGCATCAACCTTTTTTTGTTTTTATTTGAGGTTCTACATTGTATATACAATGTATGTGTGTCATAGTTGTGATGAAAAATCTCTATTTGCATTCATTGTTTAATCAACGCCATAAAAATATGCATGTCAAGATGGTGTTGTATCAATGTCTCTAAGTATTGCATGCATCGATGGCATCATTACGGTGTCATGGTAGTGTCAGATTTAAATATCATTATGGTGTCATGGTAGTGTCAGATTTAAATATCATTATGATTTCATGGTAGTGTTTGATTTAAATATGCATTCATTGACAATATGGGAGGGTTTCAAAACTAAAATATGACTCACACACCCACTCTATATAACTGATCTTGAACTCATTTTGTTCGAACTTTCTTGGTTTAATGTCATGCATGGAACTCCCAACAATACCCATTGTCATGTTCATGCTCTATATTTTCATCACCTATGTTGTTCAAAACCAGAATCATTCTAATTAGGCCCATCCATTTGGTGGCAAGAAAAAGGTTCTAGATGACATTTCGTATTTAAATAATGATTCTGTACTAATAGTATTTAATTTATGGAGAAAATAAGTACTTAAATGAGAGAAAAAAACAAAGACAAGAAATAATTGATGAATCTTTTGAAATTTATCAACTAGTACTTATTTATCGACATTATTACATGTCCTTCCAGTACTATATGTGGAAACATGTGTTTTGAACAAATTTTAAAAGGAACAACGAAAAGACATTGTACTAGGACTAGACATGGGCAACAGTGACCTATGAATGGGGCCAACGTTGAAATATTTTCAAACTATTTATGTATGCACTTAAATTTGAGATGGATAGACTATTCACATGCCTTAACGATATGGAATGGTTTCTGGACTCAAATATGACTCACACACCCACTTTTTTCCATCATCATTTCATCATGTAAACCATAAACCCTATTTTTCTTTCAAAGTACACAAATTGGGTGACACAAGTTTTAATTTTGCATCATCCTTTTTTCCTTTTTCTTTCAGGTTCTACATTGCATATACAATGTATGTGTGTCATAGTTGTGATGAAAAATCCCTCTTTTAATTCATTGTTTAATCAACACCATAAAAATATGCATGTCGATATGGTGTTGTATCAATGTCAATAAGTATTGCATGCGTCGATGACATCATTATGGTGTCATGGTAGTGTCAAATTTAAATATCATTATGGTGTCATATTTAAATATGCATGCATTTACGATATGGGAGGGTTTATAAACTCAAATATTTCTCACACCCACTCTATATATCCGATCTCGACCTCGTTTCATTTGAACTTTCTCAGATTAATGTCGTGCATGGAACTCCCAAATATATACCCATCGTCATGGTCGTGCTCTTTATGTTCATCGTATATGTTGCTCAAAACAATAATCATGCCAATTAGGACCATGTTTTTTTTGGCAAGAAGAAGGTGCTAGATGGCATTTTGTATTTAAATAATGATTTCGTACTAATAGTCTTGAATTTATGGAGCAAAGAAGTACTTAGATGAGAGCAAAAAACAAAGTCAAGAAATAATTGATGAAGCTTGTGCAATTTATCAACTAGTGCTTGTTTATCAAAGTTATTACATGTCCTTGCAGTACTATATGCGGGAACGTCTATGTAGAATGAATTTTAAAAGGAACAATGAAAATACATTGTATTAGGACTAGACATGGGAAACAATGACCTATGAATGGGGCCAATGTTGAAATTTTTTCAAACTACTTTTGTATGCATTGAAATTTGACATGGATAGAATATTCACATTCCTTAATGATATGGGAGTGTTTCTGGAATCAAATATGACTCACACACCCACTTTTTTCCATCATCAATTCATCATGTAAATCTTAAACCCTAATTTTATTTTGAGGTACACAAATTGAGTGACACAAGTTTTAAGTTTGCATAAGCCTTTTTGCATTTTTCTTTCAAGTTCTACATTGTATATACAATATATGTGTGTCATAGTTGTGATGAAAAATCCATCTTTTCATTCATTTTTTAATCAACGCCATAAAAATATGGATATAGAGGTGGTTCTTTATCAATGTCGCTAAGTATTGCATGCATCAATGGAATCATTATGGTGTCATGTTAGTGTCAGATTTAAATATCATTATGGTGTCATGGTAGTTTCATACTTAAATATTCTTGCATTGACGATATGGGAGGGTTTTCAAACTCAAATATGACTCACACACCGACTCTATATATCTGATCCCGAACCGTTTTCGTTTGAACTTTCTCAGATTAATGTCGTGCATGGAACTCCCAACAATATACCCATTGTCATGGTCATGCTCTTTATTTTCATTGCCTATGTTTTTCAAAACCAACATCATGCCAATTAGGCCCATGCATTTGTAGGTACCAAGAAGGTGTTATATGACATTTCGTATTTAAATAATGATTATGTACAAATAGTCTTTAATTTATGGAGCAAGGAAGTACTTAGATGAGAGCAAAAAACAAAGATAAGAAATAAATGATGAAGCTTGTGCAATTTATCAACTAGTACTTGTTTATCGACATTATTACATGTCCTTGAAGTATTATATGTGGGAACATGTGTGTTGAACAAATTTTGAAAAGAACAACGAAAAGACATTGTACTAGGACTAGACATGGGCAACAGTGACATGTGAATGGGGCCAATGTTGAAATTTTTTCAAGTTGTTTCAATATGAATTGAAATTTGACATGGATAAACTATTCACATGTCTTAACTATATGGGATGGTTTTTGGACTCAAATATGACTCACACACCCACTTGTTTCCATCATCAATTCATCATGTAAACCATAAACCCTATTTTTCTTTCAAAGTACACAAATTGGGTGACACAAGTTTTAAGTTTGCATCAACCTTTTTTCCCTTTTCTTTCAGGTTCTACATTATATATACAATGTATGTGTGTCATATTTGTGATGAAAAATCCCTCTTTTCATTCATTGTTTGATCAACACCATAAAAATATGGATGTTGAGATGGTGTTGTATCAATGTCACTAAGTATTGCATGTCGATGGAATAATTATGGTGTCATGGTAGTGTCATATTCAAATATGAATGCATTGAATATATGGGAGGGTTTCCAAACTCAAATATGACTCACACACCCACTCTATATATCTGTTCCTGACCTCATTTCATTCGAAATTTCTCGGATTAATGGCGTGCATGGAACTCCCAACAATATACCCATCATTGTGGTCATGCTCTTTATTTTCATATCCTATGTTATTAAAAACAAACATCATTCCAATTAGTCCCATGCATTTGGTGGCAAGAAGAAGGTGCTATATGACATTTCCTATTTAAATAATTATTTCGTACTAATAGTCTTTAATTTATGGAGCAAAGAAGTACTTAGATGAGGGCAAAAAACAAAGACAAGAAATAATTGATGAAGCGTGTGCAATTTATCAACTAGTAATTGTTATCGATGTTATTACATGTCCTTGCAGTACTATATGTGGGAACTTCTGTGTTGAAAAATTTTTAAAAGGAACAACGAAAAGATATTGTACTAGGAATAGACATGGGCAACAATGACTCGTGAATGGGCCAACGTTGAATTTTTTTCAAATTGTTTCTGTATGCACTGAAATTTGACATGGATAGACTATGTACATGCATTAATGATATGGGAGGGTTTCTAGACTCAAATATTACTCACAAACCCACTTTTTTCCATCATCAATTCATCATGTAAACCATAAACCCTATTTTTCTTTCAAAGTACAAAAATTGGGTGACACAAGTTTTAAGTTTGCATCATCCTTTTTTTCATTTTTCTTTCAGGTTCTACATTATATATACATTGTATGTGTGTCATAGTTATCATGAAAAATACCTCTTTTCATTCATTGTTTAATCAACAGCATAAAAATATGCATGTCGAGATGGTGTTGTATCAATGTCACTAAGTATTACATGCATTGATGGCATCATTATGGTGTCATGGTAGTTTCATATTTAAATATAACTATGATGTCATGGTAGTGTCATATTTAAATATAATTATGGTGTCATTGTAGTGTCATATTTAAATATAATTATGGTGGCATGGTAGTGTCAGATTTAAATATCCATGCATTGACAATATGGGAGGGTTTACAAACTCAATTATGACTCACACACCCACTCTATATATCTGATCCCAACCTCGTTTCATTCGAACTTTCTCAGATTAATGTTTTTCATGGAACTCCCAACAATATACCCATATCCATGCTCGTGCTCTTTATTTTCATCGCCTATGTTGTTCAAAACTAGCGTCATGCCAATTAGGCACATGCATTTGGTGGAAAGAAGAATGAGCTTGATGACATTTCATATTTAAATAATGATTTCGTAATAATAGTTTTTAATTTATGGAGCAAAGAAGTATTTAGATGAGAGAAAAAAACAAAGAGAAGAAATAACAGATGAAGCTTGTGAAAATTATCAACTAGTACTTATTTATCAACGTTATTACATGCCCTTGCAGTACTAGATGTGGGAACTTGTGTGTAAAATGAATTTTAAAAGGAACAACGAAAATACATTGTACTAGGACTAGACATGGGCAACAATGACCTGTGAATGGGGCCAATGTTGAATTTTTTTCAAATTGTTTCTCTATGCACTAAAATTTGACATGGATAGACTATTCGCATACCTTAATGATATGGGAGGGTTTATGGACTCAAATATGACTCACTCACCCACTTGTTCCATCATCTTTCAAAGTACACAAATTGGGTGACACAAGTTTTAATTTTGCATCAACCTTTTTTCATTTTTCTTTCAAGTTCTACATTGTATATACAATGTATGTGTGTCATAGTTGTGATGAAAAATCCCTCTTTTCATTCATTTTTTAATCAACACCATAAAAATATGCATGTCGATATGGTGTTGTATCAATGTCGCTAAGTATTGCATGCGTCGATGGCATCGTTATGGTGTCATGGTAGTGTCAGATTTAAATATCATTATGGTTTCATGGTAGTTTCATATTTAAATATCCATACATTGATGATATGGGAGGGTTTCCAAACTCAAATATGACTCACACACCCACTCTATATATCTGATCCCGACATCATCTCATTCGAACTTTCTTGGACTAATGGTGTGCATAGAACTCCCAACAATATACCCATCATCGTTGTCATGCTCTTTATTTTCATCACCTATTTTGTTCAAAGCCAACATCTTGCCAATTATGCCCATGTGTTTGGTGGAAAGAAGAAGGCTCTATATGACATTTCATATTTAAATTATGATTTCATACTAATAGTCTTTAATTTATGGAGCAAAGAAGTACTTAGATGAGAGAAAAAAAACAAAGAAAAGAAATAATTGACGTAGTTTGTGAAATTTATCAACTAGTAATTATTTATCGACGTTATTTCATGTCCTTACAGTACTATATACGAGAACATATGTGTCAAACGAATTTTAAAAGCAACAACGAAAATACATTGTACTAGGACTAGACATTGGCAACATCGACCTGTGAATGGGGCCAACGTTGAAATTTTTTCAAACTATTTATGTATGCATTGAAATTTGACATGGATAGACTATTTGTATGCCTTAAAAATATGGGCAGGTTTTTGGACTCAAATATGTCTCACAAAACCACTTGTTTCCATCATCAATTCATCATGTAAACCATAAACCCTATTTTTCTTTCAAAGTACACAAATTGGGTGACACGAGTTTTAAGTTTGCATCAACCTTTTTTCATTTATCTTTCAGGTTCTACATTGTATATACAATTTATGTGTGTCATATGTGTGATGAAAAATCCCTCTTTTCATTCATTGTTTAATAAACACCATAAAAATATGCATGTCGAGATGGTGTTGTATCAATGTCGCTAAGTATTGCATGTGTCGATGGCATCATTATGGTTTCATGGTAGTGTCATATTTAAATACCATTATGGTTTCATGGTAGTTTCAGATTTAAATATCCATGCATTGACTCTATGGGAGGGTTTCCAAACTCAAATATGATTCACACACCCACTCTATATATCCGATCTCAACCTCGTTTCATTCAAAATTTCTTAGATTAATGTTGTTCATGGAACTCCCAACAATATACCCATCATCATGGTCATGCTCTTTATTTTCATTGCCTATGTTGTTCAAAACCAACATGTTGCCAATTAGGCCCATGCGTTTGGTGAAAAGAATAAGGAACTTGATGACATTTGGTATTTAAATAATGATTTCATACTAATAGTCTTTAATTATGGAGCAAAGAAGTACTTAGATGAGAGCAAAAAACAAAGACAAGAAATCATTGATGAAGCTTGTGCAAATTATCAACTATTACTTGTTTATCGACGTTATTACATTCCCTTGCATTAATAGATGTGGGAACGTGTGTGTCGAATGAATTTTAAAAGGAACAATGAAAATACATTGTACTAGGACTAGACATGGGCAACAGTGACCTGTGAATGGGGCCAACATTGAAATTTTTTCAAATTGTTTCTCTATGCACTAAAATTTGACATGGATAGACTATTCACATGACTTAACTATATAGGAGGTTTTATGGACTCAAATATGACTCACACACCCACTTTTTTCCATCATAAATTCCATGTAAACCATAAACCCTATTTTTATTTCGAAGTACACAAATTGGGTGACATAAGTTTTAAGTTTGCATCAGCCTTTTTTCATTTTTCTTTCAGGTTCTACATTCTATATACAATGTATGTGTGTCATACATCTCCAAGATATTATAGGATGGCTTCCATTGTTTCTTGGATCAAAAGAGTATCTCAATTGTTTTCCAAGGTATCGTTTTATCAAGTGCTAGTAAAATAAAACAATGGGTTGGCCGACCAATTAGCGAATGAGGTCAATCAACTAGCGCAAGAAAAATTATTAAAGAATGGGGTTTCTAACTTCACCCACATCCCCTAATGTTTATGATAGACCAAAACTTTGAGACATCTAGTATTGTATTTAAGATCCATATGGATTGGCATGTGAAGTCCTCGCATCCAAGCATGCAAAATTAATACGCAAGGACACAAGCTCCAAGTTGTGACATGAGATTTCTATCACTTGTCCTATTTTATATTTCTCTCATTATTTTCTCATGCATGTGAGGTGGGATATTAGTAGCGTCGGGTTGGAAGGATATGTGAGATATAGGATTCAATTGATTTAGTTGAATCCTAGTTTGTTCATGGTGGTAGCATTGGTTGAGGTTCCTACTTTGAATTCTTCATTATGTAGTTTCATGTTTCTTGGGAAGATTGGTGGCCTTATCTCTCAGGTAATTCTCTTTATACTACCTTGGTTTTCATTGAGTCATTAGAATTTTTCTCCCAACTATTTTCAAGTTCTATTCATTTGGTTATGGATTTGGAATATTTTATTGTGTGTCAGCTATCAAGAGTTGGGGCTTGGGAAGACAATTCTCAAGAATTTAACTCTATTTTCTTGCTTAATAAGATATGGGGTTTGGGAAGATAATCCCCATGCCTTGAGCTCTATTTTATTTCTTAACAAATATTTGTATTTTCCCCTTTACATCAAAAATTCTTGGTTCTAGGCATTTAATGGTGGGATTCTAGAAGTTTTTCTCATGCTCCTTCAGGGTCTATAGTTTCAGGCCTTGTATCTCAACAACAAAATTTGTGAGTTGGAGCTTGGGAGGCTAAGTCTCAAGTCTTGGGTTCATTTCTCTTGGTCCATTCTCTTGAGTCTCTTTAGTTCTATTTTCGGTAGAATTTGTATCAAGATCAATGGTTGGTTTGCAGTCTAATTAGGCCTTTATATCCTTGGATCTAGCCCTCTTTGCATATCTCTTATGTTTGCACTATCTATTCACATGGATTCAAGGGACCTGCTGGAAATCAGAAGGATTTTACAAAAGCATGAGGACACCCTTCAAAGAAATAATATAGCACTTCAGGCAACGCTTTTGTGTATCCATGATAATGAAAAGTAATGTGAAACTCAAAATGCAAGAATAAAGAGTCTGTTGGTACAACAAAAACATAATATTGATGAATTTTAAGCAAATTTTGGCATGCTCGGGAATTTTGTTCTCAATCTATGTAAGGACTCTTTATGAACAAACTCAAATCAGTGTGCCTCCAACACTCATCTTAAGCATCCCACATGAAGAGACTGTGCACCATTTCAAGGAAGCTATGGAAGTGGAACAACAAATTTACCTAGAGGAAGCAGTTAGCCATCACTTATTTATTTATTTTTTATAATATTTAAAGTAATATGTATTTTGGGTATCTTTTACAGGAAGTATACACGTGTTTATAGTTGTTCTACATTCATTTGGTGGCAAGAAGAAGGCGCTAGATGATATTTTGTATTTAAATAATGATTTCATACTAAAATATATCTAAAATATTGGAGAAAAAAAGTACTTAGATGAGAGAAAAAAACAAAGATAAGAAATAACTAATGAATCTTGTGAAATTTATCAAGTTCCTTTTTATCAATGTTATTGCATGCCCTTGTAGTACTATATGCGGGAATGTGTGTCTCAAATGATTTTTAAAAGAAACAACAAAAATACATTGTACTAGGACTAGACATCAACAACAATGACTTGTGAATGGTGCCAACGTTCAAATTTTTTCAAATTGTTTTTGTATGCATTGAAATTTGACATGGATAGACTATTTTCATGCCTTGATGAATGGGAGGGTTTCCAAACTTAAATATGACTCACACACCCACTCTATATATCCAATCTCATCCTCTTTTTGTTTGAACTTCCTCATATCACTATCATGCATGGTGTAGATCTAACTTATGGGTCTAAATTAGATCATGTATTTTAATATCAACCCAGAATTCGTATAAATTTGAATCACACCAATGTATATGGACCATGCTTGGTGGGTGAAGTCTCATTCCAAAAATATATTATTCATTCTCTCCTTTGAAGATTTGTAAAGTGGACACCTAAAAGGTCCATTAGTGTGCCCCTACCTTCAAATATTGTTAGTTGTTTCAAGTTTTCCATGCACCATAGTCCAACAAAAAAATAATTTTTTTGGGAGGCCATTGCCTTCCGATATTTGCTTCCATAAATCTAATTGTTGGGGTAACTAGAGATAGTATAATTTTAAAGAGGATCATCCAAACATAACAAAATATATTTCCAAATATCTTTCTTGCAAAGATAACGTCCTTTCACCAATATTATGTCCTACTAGTGATTGGTCTCCACAAAACCTTTGTCCCCACTTTACACGTCAGATAAGACATTGAAGATGAGTTTGAATCACCACTTGGGAGGCCATTGGAGGATTCTTAAAATTATATTTCAATTTATCACTGATAACTTTTGAAACCCAAATCATACGAGTTTACAAATTTTTCCAATGCACACTTTTATTATCATCATCATCGACATTATTATTGGCATTATCATTAACATTGGCAACATCATCATCATCATCATCGTCGTCATCATTGTCGTCGTTGTCATATTCCTCATCTTCATCATCATCATGAATGTCATCATCATCATGATCATCATCATCATCATTGTCATTGTCATTATCATCGTCGTTGTCATCATCATCGTCGTTGTCATTGTCATCATCATCATCGTTGTCGGTGTCGTCGTTATCATCGGCATTGTTAGTATCGTCATCATCATCACCATCGTAATCATAATCATCATCATCACCACCATCATCATCATCATCATCATCATCATCATCATCATCATCACCATCATCATCATCACCATCATCATCGTCGTCAGTATTGTCATCATCATCATCATATTTTATTGTTATTTTATAGAAAAAATATTCAAATCGTGGGTATTTATCCTTTGCGTATATTCCCAATAATGGTTTTTTGTACATAAGATGTGTTTGTTGACCCTTGTGACTACAAAGTTTATCTTTGTGGTTTTTGTAGATACCATATTATTAGTGTAATAAATTGTAGAATGCATCTAGACCACTTAAAAACCTATGTCGTTGCTAATAAGGATATTCATTGTTTGAATGCAAATTGGTACCAAACCATTCCTTAACACAACCATTGTTTGTGGTGTATAAGTGAGTATTTTGTCTTTAGATTTTTAGGAATAAATCATCTAATCCTAATAACAACAATCAAGAACCTCTATTCTCATGGTTGATGAATAAACCATTCATTCAAGAGTTATGTTATATAATTCTTCATTATCCTACTTTTAAATCAAGATTCCATCTACATTTTAGGTCTTGGATTTTCCATGTGAATGAAACACATATAAACTTATAATATGATGACCATGAATATATTCCATGCACATAATTGTTTTTAGTGCTCATGACAATTCATCAATGAAGAAGGAATACATTAGTGGCATTAGTTTTTTCAGGACATTGCATGAGGATGATCCTTACTCCACAAAGGAATAAAGACCTTCTATGTATTTTTAAATTGTCGATGTTTATGACATTTATATATGTTGTCCAAATATCCAATGGTGGTTACTCATTATATAGGCATGTTTCACATTAAGAATTATTTCAATAGGATAGAGTATTTCAAGAATTAAGAATTATATAGGATAGATTATTTCAATAATGTCATCATTGTTGGTTGGGATAAATATCCTAATAACACAAGATTAAATGATAACTAACTTATTTATTATCTATCAAAAAACTGTTGTTAATGTTAACCAACCTAGATTTATCTTTATATCCTAGGATTTATCAAGTGTCAAGAGGGATCAAATCCCTTGACTTACAAAACTTTACTCAAGTTTTTTCACTCTAAAAGTGATTTTCATCTCAAATTATTTGACCCCTCTCAATGATTTATAGATTCTATGTTAATATGAATCTAGGATGGTTTATAATGTGAATCAGGCCCAGCTTCACACATTTTTTTTTTTGTAACTATTATATTTGATCGATGTACATTGAATTTAGCGTTATGTTACATTACACATCTCCTCCATATTGAACTATAAAAGGTGTCTCTATGATCAACTAAGTTCAAATACATTTATAGTTATACTTATAGATAGAATGGATAATTATTATTCTTTGGGTTGTCAATGGGGACTTGCTCAATCGATGAAATTGGGGAATTTTTATTGTCTCCACTAGGATGAAATTACCCTAAGTGGATCATTTTCCCCTTTTGGAATAGTACACCTCTAAGGGGAATGTTTGAATAAGGAATTGCATAATGGTTGTTAAGTCACACAAATGCCATACCCCATTAAGTGTGACATGGTATTCCACCTCTTGATAGATGATAGATTCAAAATTTGGAGGGAGATTTTATGGCATGAAAATAATGAAAAGGAGAATATATAGTTAATATACATGGTTTCCATATCACATCAATATACATTTCTCCATTTCATCGATGCGAGTGAGATCCAATCAAACCAGTCTGAGTAAACTTCATTTATTTCAGGCATAAGGAGACTAGGGCACGCTACAACTCGTGAGATGGAGGGAACACTAGAGAAGGAAGGAGGAAGAGAAGGAAGGGAACTGGGAGAGAGAGCTCATGAGTAGGGTTACGAAGGAGAGAGAGATCACGAAGGGAACTGGTTGGGAGAGAGAGCTCGAGGGTAAGGTTAGGAAGGAGACACAACTCTCAGAGAGCATCGAGAGAGAGATCTTGAGTAGATACTTGAGAAATATTTCAAGCACAACAAGACTAGGGCACGTTGTGACTCATGAGATGGAGGGCACACTGGAGAAGGAAGTGTTAAGGTTTAATCTATTACTAGGATTCTTTTCAATTTACTAGATAACCATAGCATATATAGGATCACTGAGAGAAACACAATCACAAGATACACACCATTTAACCTAGGAAACCCTCATGGGGAAGAAAACCCAGAAAAAAATTCCTTAATATAGATATCCAATACAATGTCAAGACAATAAACCAAACACTAGAGAATATCCTTTACTAAGCAATGCGCCTCTCTCTCTTCCTTATTCCAGAAACTGGTAACTACAGCTTCTTTCAAACTTGTGCACTAGATGAGTGAGCCGAGTGAGTGATCAAATGAGGCGTTGGCTTCCTTTATTTATACAAACTGGCAGGATATGGAAAGGTTTCTCTTCACTGGGCAGGGTCGACTTGTCTTCTGGGTGGTTAAAACCACTTTAAATTTCCTGGGGGTTGACTTATCAATTTGCATAATATATTTAGGGTTTGACCAATCCGCAAAAGGGGATTTGGTCAATTACAATTCCTGAAATGATCAATCCACAAAAGGGGATTGATTTAATGGATAATAAACCAATAATAAATAAAATACTCTTTGCAGTTACAATATTTCAACAATCCCCCTTAACAAGAAGGGTATTCTACAACATCATCAAGAGAGAGAGAGAGGGGGCAGCAACATCAACAACATATGGAACATTGACTGGCATATCTATAAATCATCGGAAGTTTTTCTCATCATCAATATCATCATTCACAGGGAGATGGAATGGCATTATCATCATATGCATCAACATGGATTAGTATAACACTAATACATCATCATCAATAACAACACAAGGTTGATACAACATCAACAAAAAAAATATCACAACACAAAGGATGGAGCATAATCAACAACAACAACGTCACAACATGAAGGCTGGAGCATCATCAACATCAACACTAGGTTGGAAATATTCAGCACGAAGCTAGCATATCAACAACATCAGCACAAGGCTGGAAATATTTAGCATGAAGCTAGAATATCAACTACATCAACATGAAGTTGGAAATATTCAGCACGAGGTTGGCATCACAACAACATCATCATGAAGTTGGAAATCTTCAACACAAGGCTGGAATCACAAAAACATCATCATGAAGATGGAAATCTTTAGCACTAGGCTAGCATCACAACAACATCAACACGAAGCTAGAAATCTTCAGCACTAGGTTGGCATCAGAACACTACTCCCCCTTTCGAGGGAGGTCCTTTCGGACTACAAAAATATTATATCAAAAGTGCTCAAACTTTACACGATATAGAGGCTTGGTCAACACATCAGCAACATGTTCATCTGTGCTAACATACTAGAGTTTTATGGCTCCTCTCTACACCATATCACAGTTGTAATGATATCAGATCTCTATGTGTTTTGAATTGTCATGGAACACATGGTTCTCTATCATCTTTATGCAACTCTGGTTATCACATAGGATCATGGTTGCTTCCATATCTAGATTGAATAGATCTGTCAACAAATTCTGAAGCCAGATGGCTTCACAAGTGGCGAAACATGCAGCAATGTATTCTGCTTCTACTGTGCTCAGAGAAATGCTTGATTTCTTCCTACTCTGCAATGAGATCATGGACAACCCCAGACTGAAACAACATCCTGAAGTGCTCTTTCTATCAGAAATACTTCCAGCCCAATCTGAATCGGTATAACCACCGAGTGTATTGTCATGATCTCTATTATAACTGAGACCACAATCTAATGTACCCTTAAGGTACCTCATCACATGTTTTACAGCAACTAGGTCAACACGTCTAGGCTCTACCAGAAACTGACTCAAGGTGTTCACAAAAAAACATATATCTGGCATGGTGTTCGTCAAATACATCAATGATCCAATGATATGTCTATACATCATAGCATCAATCAATTCTGAAGAAGTGTCAACTAGGAGCTTCAACTTTGTTTCCATGGGTTTAGTCATGGATTTTCACTCCAACATATCAAATCTCTTCAATATTTCAACTACATATTTCCCTTGGTTAAGGAAGATCTTCTCTAGGCTCCGCCAGACCTCAAGACCTAATAAATAGTGCATTAGGCCAAGGTCTTTCATCTCAAATTTTGCAACAAACTTCTTCTTACAATCAGTGATGATATTTTCTTCTCTAGTTAAGAATAAGTCATCCACATACAACAACAATATAACAGTCTCATCATTCATAACCTTGAAGTAGAGGTTAGAATCAGATTTACTCTTGGTAAATCTCAAGCTCGTCAGGAAACTGTCAACCCTCCCATACCAAGCTCTAGGAGCTTGCTTCAATCCATACAGATCCTTCTTCAACTTGCAGACATGAGTCTTCCTTTCTTCAACTTCAAACCCTTGAGGTTGTTCTATATACACTTCTTCTTCAATGACACCATTCAAGAAAGTTGTTTTCACGTCCATCTAGTGTAACTTCCACTTCATTTTAGTTGCAAGAGCTATGATGGTTCTGATTGAAGTGTATCTAGATACAGGAGAAAATGTCTCTTCATAATCAATTCCTTCCTTTTGAGAAAATCCACAAGCAACAAACCTTGCTTTATATTTCTCAATTCTTCCATCAGCGACATGTTTTCTTTTGAAAATCCTTTTGGAAGATACCACATCCTTGCTCTTCAGTCTGGGAACTATTTCCCATACATCATTTTTTTAAATAGATTGGTATTCTTTTGTCATGGCATCTTCCCATTATTTCTTCTTAATAGATTCTTCAAAGAAAGTAGTCTCCTTCTCTAAGATATCACACATCAAATCCATATAACTGGAGAATGGTTTGGGTTTCTTCACTTGTCTTATGGTTCCTTCGGGGGCACCATACTTCTCTCCATATTGAATAAGTTCCCTTGCCCAGGCTAGCTTTCTCTTGTGGTAGATTGTCATCTGGGGGGGTTCTTTATATTCTATTATGTCATGATATTTTATAATCGCCTCATCAGGGGAAGTTATGACTTCCCTCATTGGTTCTGCAACTCTGGGAGCCACAGGTTCTTCTTCATATACTTCTTCAAGATGACATCTTCTTGATTTTGAGTGTTGCATATTCATCAAAGGTTACATCCATGTTGATCTAAATATGATGGTAACCTGGTATATAAACTCTGAAGGCCTTGGATACCTCACAATATCCAACAAATATTTTCTTCTTTCCTGAAAGGTCTATCTTGGTTCTCTTCTCTTTCGGAATGTGTACAAATAGTACTAGGCAACCAAATATTTTGATATGGCTTACTTCTGGCTTCTTTCCGGAGAACATATATTCAGGGGTTTTGAACCCAAGTGCACTATGGGATAATATGTTTTGTACATACAATGTTTCTATTGTTGCTTCTTCCCATAGGTGCATTGGAAGATCTTGATCATGGATCATGGTCTTCACTGCTTCCATTATAATTATGTTCTTTCTTTTTGCTACACCATTTTGTTAAGGATTTTAGGGAGTGGTGAGCTCCCTCTTGATCTCGACATATTTGAAAAAGTTTGAAAAATCTTTTGAGGTGTATTCTCCTACATTATCTGACCTGAGTATCTTGATATTTCTTTCAAAAAAAATCTCTATCAAGGCTTTGAATTCCTTGAATTTACTAAACACTTCATCTTTTTATTTCAAAAAGTAAACCCAGGTTTTATGCGAATAGTCATCAATAAAAGATGCATAGTATACATACCCATTGATGTAGGTTGATGGAATTGGGCCACATACATCTGAGTGACTGAGCTCTAGGAATCCTTCTGATTTAGTATCTCTCTTTGGGAAGGGGCTCTTGATGTTCTTTCCTTGTGCACATCCATTGCACACTCCTTCATGGTCAACCTTGAATTCTGGTAGACCTGTGACTGCCTTTCTTACATATGGTAATTCTTTGTAGTTGATGTGGGATAATATTCTATGCAAAAGTTCACATGGATTCTCAATGGAATGGGTCAAGGCTGCTTTTGAGTGACCCTTCATCTTATACAAGCCACCTTCTTCTTTTCCAATAACAATTTCTTCTTCCATGGTTTTTCATTTGGGCCACATAAGAAATTCTCCAGCTATGAAGGAAAATTTGAAGCCTTTCTTTTCTAAAGCTGAGATAGAAAGTAAGTTATTTTTCAAACCTGGTACATATAGTACATCCTTCATCTTCATTGGGATCCTTGAATGAAGTTTGTAACTTGATTCTCCTACTCCTTTGATAGGGTATTGATAATCATCTCCAAGTGTAACTTTTTGGGGAAACTTCTTTTCTATAAGGAAAGAGAGAATGTATCTTTGACCTGTCATGTGCTTGGAAGAACCACTGTCTATGAACCAAGTGTCCTCACCAGGTGACACTGATCCTGAGAGAGCAGAGATTAAGACATAGTCTTCGATCTATTCTTTTATCATGTTTGTGGGTGGCTCTTCATCTTCAATTGTATGGGCATGGTGCCTCTTGTTTCTCTTCTTGTATTCTTCTCATCTAGATGGCCAATACTTAGAAATATGTCCCATATTGTCACAATGGTAACATTGGTAGAATGAGAAATCTTTTTCTCTTCTTTGACCTTTCTGAAACTTCTAGAATCTCCTTGGAGGGTGAGATTCTTTATGTATGATTTTGTTTTGGGGGTGAGACTCCTTATGAGTTTATTTTTGGAAGTAAGACCTCTTTCTTCCTCCTTTAGTATGAGTATCTAGGGCTTGATCGTCATCTCTTGATAGTACTTCTTCTCGGTTAGCTACTCTTGTTACTTCTTGAACACATTCTTCCCAAAGACTGTCAAAGTGTAGTTTCTCCTTTCTGGAACAAATAGTTTGGATGAATTCATCCCAGGGTCTTGTGAGATCATTAAGGGTTTCCATTATGAGTTAGTATTCATCTATGGTATATTCAATTGCTTCTAGTTGTTCTTTGAATTGTGATATTCTCGAGAAATATTCTTGAATTGTGTCTCCTTTCTGCATCCTTGTACTTTTGAGTTGAATCCTTAGATTCATCTTCTGACTGATGTTCCTTTCTTCATATAATCTAGTTAGGGAATCAAACATTTATTTTGGAGTCTTCTTTGAATCCACTTGAGGAATCAAGTGATATTTAATAGAATCTGCAATGATTCTTTTGGCCCTAACTGTGTCCATTTGGTGTTTTTCTTTAGTTGCAACATCGATAGGTTCTGGTACATCTTCAATGAATCTTGCTAGGTCATTCTCTTCAAGAATGAGTGCAATCCTATACTTCAAGGAATGAAATTTTTCCACACCTTCTAGCTTATCAACAAGCTTAGTGCTTGCAGACATCTTTACCTAGAGCTAGGAAAATGACCAAAAATTGAACATGCTCAGAATTTGATTTTGAACTTACCAGGAGGTGCGCTTGGCTGAGGCGAGTAGCTTGGTGCAATTAGATTTCATAAAATCCATTTTTTCCCCTTCAAACTTGACCAACGAATTTTTGGACTCATACTTCTGGTTTTCTGGTATTTCTTGTACCAGTGAAAACTAGGGTTTCACTTTTGGGGAGTTCTATCCACTGAAAAGGTGCACTGAAGGTGTCAATGAGTTCCCTAGGCTAGGGCACACTTTTCTAGAAGATTTTTGGGATGAAATTCCTCTTCAATAAAAAGCCCTACTTTTCTTGTACGACAAGAGTGACATTTTTCTTTATCCAGTGAAATATGCTCTCTTCAGCTTAGCTCTGATACCATGTTAAGGTTTAATCTATTATTAGGTTTCTTTTCAATTTACTAGATAACCATAGCATAGATAAGATCACTGAGAGAAACACAATCACAAGATACACAAAATTTGTCTTGGGAAACCCTCATGGGGAAGAAAACCCAACAAAAAATTCCTTAATATAGATAGCCATTACAATTCCAAGACAATAAACCAAACACTAGAGTATATCCTCTACTAAGCAATGTGCCTCTCTCTCTTCCTTCTTTCGGCAACTGGTAACTGCAGCTTCCTTCAAACTTGCGCACTAGATGAGTGAGTTGAGTGAGTGATTAAATGAGGCGCTAGCTTCCTTTATTTATACATACTGGCAGGAGCTGGAAAGGTGTCTCTTCACTGGGCAAGGCCGACTTGTACAACTCTCCCTCAAAGAAGAACACTAAAAACTACACAATTTGTACAACTCAAGAAAAAATTAATATCGCGGAAAATAAAAAATTCTATGGCTTTACCATTACTTAAATATTTTTTTGTTACATGTTCTATACATATGAATTATTCGCATGAGGTGATTAATATAGTCCTTTCTCTACAAGGACTAAAAAGAGGAGAGGATGTATTTGAATAATGTGTTCTTAAAAAGAGGAGAGGATGGATTTTTGAATTGTGTTTTATTTTGGTACAATGAAGGTTATTGAGTACTTAGATATAAAAAACAATGTTTATCATTGCAATGAATTGTAGAACCTTCTCAAGTTGGAGGAAAGGGGGGCATGAATAGGAACCTAGATCATGTAAATGAATGTTGTATCTTACTTTGTTTGCAATCACTCTAGTTATTTGAACTACAATTGAGTCAATTGTATTTGAGATGAATACAATAAGTTTATAAAGGTTAATTAAGACACTAATATAAACACATGAATGAAACAATTGGTAAAAAAGCAAGAATTTAGGCTAGTACTTGAATTTGAAGATCTAAGCAACAACCTGAATGATGATTGTATCTATTCTACACATCATACAAACCTACTGTATATTTGAGGGAAATATCATTAGAATCCTTATCACAACTTTATGATTATTTAATATGTGTATGGTGGTCTCTATAATCATAAAAATTTACTATGTTAGAAATGATGACATTTGATTTAGTGTTGTATAGATGTACTAAGTGAACTATGACATTTTCATGGTATTTTAAAATTTGAGGCATTTTGCTTCCATTTATCTGGATAATTAGCTTATACTTTTTGTCATTAGCAACGCACACATAGTAATCAATCTAGAAATTATTTCTTTGCTTGAAACCTCTTGCTCCTTCTCATAGCTAGTTTTCATCGAAGTTGAAATTATTACATTTGATTTTCCTCTTGCATGGTTTAAAGAGTCGAGTAGAAATGCCATCAATTTGATGACCACTCCTTTGAGTAAAAACAACATAAAATCAAGCACTAATTAAAAATTATCTAGCAACTTTAATTTTTAGGGCTCTTCAAACCCATCTTAGCTTAGGTGTAGAGCTTTGGAATAGTATTATCAGAATAACTTTCCAAAGCTTCTAAACAAACTTAGATCTTTGAGTTAGGGAGTGAAATATAGTTTCTATATCACTGACATTGGGAAGCCCTTCTAACACAAGGGTCAAGCAAAAGGTTGCATTGGGGTCGGTAGAGTAATCAACCTTGCTTTGTTGGTCTTGGTGTAGTGGTTGCATGTATTATGGGGATCACTTGGGAGAAACCCCTCTCTGTTAGGAATCTCTCAAAGTGGTTTCTGGCTTAGTTACCCTGCCCTTTCATGTAAATCAGACTATCAGTTGTCTCCCCTCTGCTTTGGTATAGTATGTGGTACCATAGAGGAAATAATATTTTAGATTTCCTACCCAAGGTGGCAACACATGGAAGGTGGTGTTGTACCTGGGATCGACATTGGCTAGACTCACTTGGACTCCTTGAAAGGTTGTCCACTACTCGGTGAGGTAGCTTGCACCATGGCATAAGTTCGTTAAGCAGGTTGTCAACGTAACTTTCCCACCCGCCGAAACTCATCCCCTTCATGCATCGATCCTGTGATTTTGGATTCCATCACCAACTAGCGCTTCTTTGTGAGAAGGTTTGTTTGCATGCTTGACTAGTAGATTAATTAGGATGTGTTGTTTGTTCTCCTTAGTAGGCCTTAAGATTGAGTCTATGTCTAATGGCATCATTTCCGGGTTTTTCCAACCAGCATCATGTCCCATTACCGCCACTTGTTGGCATGTGCCATTTGACTCCAAACATGCCCCTATAATTCCTAGATAGTATACCAATAGTAATAGACCATAATACAGGTGTGAAAGTGTAACACTATGGTAATCATTATGAGCTTGTTGTGATACTAACAAGATATTAATAATGAAGTTGAACTATTTTACTAAGTAGAGTTACAACTTGATAGAACTGAGTTGGTTTAGCTTATACGAATCTGAGTCCTGGTGTTGCACATTGAATTACATACCTTATAGATGTTTATAGTAAGTTGATGCAAGAGTATCTTTAGCAAATCCCATGTGGAGGGAAAACTCAATGCCATAGAATGCCTTTTTAAATTAATTGGAATCTAAAAGATGGCATTTTTCTGTAGATTCATTTTGAACGGATGATTGCAGAAGAGAGAAACGCTCAGAAATTGAATGATCGCAAGAGGTCTAGGAGTTTCACTCTCAGTTTTGAATGTAACAGAGATTTAGTAGTTGTTACTTGTTACTTTGATAGGATAGGTAGTCGGAAGGAACTCTAGGAACCTTCTTGTATATATAGATGCATGGCATGCCCAAAAGAGGCTATTGGAGATTAGGTTACTGAATAGGAGGTAGAATAGTTTTTTTTGAGAGAGCTAAGACTTTGTTACAGCCCATACTGCACATGTTGTAATCAGACATTCATCTTAATAGAAAGAAAGTAGTTTTTCCTGCATATGAACTTTTTGTGTGTTTCTATGTATCGAATAAATGTTATCTGTGTGTTTATGTATACTGTAGATACATGATCGATTTCATCTGCAGTAGGAAGATAGATTTATCTATATTTATTGCATCCAATATATCGTTATGGGTTATTAGGTTGTGCAAGGAGTGCATAATAGAACATTGGAGGTTATGTATCCAACACAAGGAGTGCACATCTGAACTCTGTGGAGTCAGAAACAAATGTGCCAGGAGGGCACACCAGAGCGATCACAAACTCAAGAGGAACCTCAAGGTTGTTGAATACCTGAGAGGAGAAACCATGTAGAGGAAGCACGGAGAGACAAAGTCACTGAGAACTCCGCCAAGTGGGCATCGAGTAGGTGCAAGTGTGCACAAGGAGAACTCTCTGTCGAGTTCAAGGAGAAGAGGGTCAAGAAGAAGACACCCACATAGTTGCTAAACACTTTGTAAATCTCTACAAGTGTGCATTGAGAAAAAGTTGTCGAGAAGGCACAAGAATCCCTATGAGGAGTAAAGGGATTGAAACTTAGAAATTGAGTAAGAAAAATCTCAAGAGATATAGTGAAAGGATTGTGCATAGAAGTGAATTTATTACAAGGTTCACAAGCTCGGGAGGAATAGTGAAAGTTTGCACAAAGAGTGCAAGTGTGCACCCAAGTCAAGGACAATATTCATTGTCAAAGCTCAGGAGAAAAAGTGAAGACCAGACCCTTTCAACTGGTTTCGCAAGAGAAGGTTAAAATACCAAAACCTTTGAACACTTAGAAAATTTCCCAAGTCCGGGAGAACAAAGAAGTTCAGGAGGAGGAGTGGCATCAACCGTTAGATCGATTGAAAGAAGATATATGGACTGTCAGATCAGGATCCAAGTTGAAGGAGGAATGTGTGAGGAAAAGAAATAGATCCCAACCATAGGATCTTAGCACATAGTATCGATGATTGTCAGATCCAGGTAAAGTGCACGAGCTTTAACCCTCAATGTGCACAGACGAGAAGACTTGCCAAATTCCTAAAGTCCCAAAGTGATTAGGGACCATCCATCGTCAAGAGGGACAGGTGGCGGAAGATCCATAACTCTGGGTGAATTTACTCTAGAAGTTTTGTGAGTAAGGAGAAAATGAAATCATCGAATCTCGGAGAGACGAAGCACCAAAGTGGATAGAAGTCATCAGAACAAGGGGGAGACATGCATCAAGAGACCATGTGTTTTGGATGAAAGCACTCCAGGAGAAATGAGTGCATAGGAGTTTGAAACTCTCGAAGCCTGAAGAGTCGAAGAGAATATGGACCATCAGATCTAGATGGATACGTGGCAATAGATTGCAATCTCTGGATGAAAGCACTCTGGGAGAAAAGTGAAGGAGGATAATTTGAGATCACTGAAGCATCTAGGAGGTCGTTGATCTGTGGGAGGACACGCGTCGCTAGATTGTGGACTCCGGGTAAAATGCTTCGGGAAAAGCAGAGCATGGAGAAGTTGAGATTTGATATTTTCGAAGGTCGAAGCCTCAAAGTGGATGAGAGTCATCAATTCGAAGGTGGAGACGCGACACCAGATCTAGAACTCTAGAGGAAAGTGGAGAGGGAAAAATATGAAGTCCCGAAAGATATCTCGGTCGTTGATCGAGAAGGGACGCATGGAGGACAGAGATTCACTTCATTGGATAGTCATTGGATCAGGAAGGATAGGTGTCAGAATATCTTCTTCTCTAGGAGATAGCCACTGCAGAGGAAGTAAAGATTGAGAATTGAAAACCCCAAAGCCTGGATTTTTGAAATCAACCATAGTCGTTGATTTGAAAGGGGGGGTATGTGTCAACAGATCATGGAGACCTAAGAGGTTTTGATATGGAGGGAGAAGGATATGGACCTCGACTGTTGATCAAGAGGTGTGACCGAGATCAAAATATCAATGGTCCATCTTTATTGCAGGGCCAGAACATGATTGAGCTTTAATTTTCTTAGAGCGGATCGCAATTGGAACCACAGTATTGTAAAAGGGACACACGTCGACAAACAATGGATTGCGGGGAGAAAAGCGGTGTGGGATTAAACCACTATTGGTCACTCCACAATTGTGTTTTCTATAAGGTCATAGTCTGAGGTCATATGAAGGAAAGGACCTAGCCAAGGGGGCTAGCAACTGATAACCAAATTCTTCGAAGAGGCCGAGGAAAAGCACGCGGGTTTGACAGAGCCTACACGAAGAGGAAAGGGGACCTATGTAAGATTGATTGGGGCCTAATAAAGGCTGAAGAGTCAATTTGAATCCTTGATGTGAACAATCCTAGACCAGGAGGTCGAGAAGCCCCGAGCGGAGACGGGGGGTCTGCATCAAATGGTATCAGAGCTGATTTTTACTTGCAGACAACAAGAAAAAGAGGAAAGGAGATACTATTATACCATCAAGTGGTATCAAAGAATAATTTTTGTCTGTCGATTTCAGGCAAAAGAGAAAAAGGAGAAAACTGAACTTTTGTTTACATATTTCAGATGAAGGAAAGGAAGGAGATAGTATGCCTACGTCAAGTATTATCAGAAGCATAAGTTCTCCTGTAGACAACAGGTGAAGGATAAGATAGATTATTGATGCTTTGTGAATGATTGTTGCAAGTCCACAATAGTCAGCAAACAACCAAGTGAGTTGTAGGGGGAGTTGGAGATGCTCTCAGATGTAGAGTAATCCAAAGACTTGTCAGAAAGACAAGAAGAAGGTGCAAATGGCTACTGAAGGCCATGAGCATGGTCGAAGATAAGACCAAAAGAAGAAAAGAAAGCCAAAGATGGATCTGTAGCTCATAGAGATAAGAGAAAGGATGGAGAAGCTAGCATTAAGGATGCAATAGGAGGCAAAGGTATGATGGAGGTACGAGTTGCCTATGAAGAGGAAAGTAAAATGGCTTGTTCAAAAGTTTTTGGTTAGAAAGAAGCAACAAGAAGTGAGGAAGTGGATGAGGCATGCTAAAAACCTCAGTGACACAGAGGAGAAAGTGATTCACATCTATGAAACAAAGATTGGTAGGAATCTCAGTGATGATGAGGAGAAGAGATCAGTTAAGGATTTCATAAACTGTTAGGGGGACAGAATAAATTTCAAGTTGACAGGTGGGGAAAGGAAGGATATCAGTGGATGATCTCACAGATTGCCAGGAGGGCAGTGATGGAAGTTCAAGTTTCTAGGTGGGAAATGGAGAGAGATCAAGTGATCTCATAGACTTCCAGGTGGGTAGAGAGAAAATCCCAAGTTGTCAGGTGGGAAAGGGAGAAGAGATGAAATCAACTGAGAGTTCATATCAGCAAGGAGTGATGATAGAAGAAGATCAGAGGTGTGTTATGATAATTGGGGGAATTCAAATATTCCTGCCAAATAGTCTAGCAGAGGCTAATACAAGTGTTGCACATGAGGAGGTACTGAAACGAGAATCCAAGAAAGATGCCATGGAGCCAAATGATTTTAAAGCTAACTATGTCTATGATGTAGGTGCAACAGAGGAAAGACAACTAGAAAGGATTGTCAAAGAGGAGGAGGAGGAGCAGACATTGATGTCTGCCCCAACAGAAAAAGAGGAGAATTTAGATGAATTTCTCACTGAATGGGAGAAAGAGATGAAGATGTTGGAAGATTGATTGGACAATCCAAAACCAAAATATGGATGCCAGAAGATAGACATGCAGATTGCAGGAGAATATCATTCAACAAAATTCCTCAAAAATTTCATCCTGGGAGCTTAATAGGAGATGACTGCAACACTAGAGCCTGCAACAGAAGAGGAAGCAAACATCATATATTTTTTTGTTCTGTATGAAGAGTTGGAAGCCCTAGAGAGAAGGGTAGATATGCAGAGTAAGAATATCCAGCATAATAAGTTGGAAACAGGTGGAGGAGCATTCCATCCTAGGGAGGAAGTTGGTCAACAACTCAGTGGTAAGCCTGCAGAAATAGAGTCTGCAGTAGGGTGGCAAGATAATGCCATAGGAGATGAAGATACCATGAAGATACCATGAAGGATCAAATTGATCAGATTGGTAAAAAGGAGAAAGAGCACCCATTTCAATGTGCCTAAGAGATGGAGGAGGAAGAGCATTCGGTGGAATTGCTCAAAAATTTCAGCCAAAGAGATGAACATGAGGAAACTGTAGAATTGGAATATACACTAGGAGGAGATGAGCATTTTGAGGAATGGCTCAAAAATTTCAGTCAAGGAGCTGAGAAAGAGATGATTGTAGAATGTGAACCTACAACAAAGGAGGAAGCAACAGATAGCATGGATCTTGTTAATTTGTGTGAAGAGCTGGAGGCCTTGGAGAGAAGGGTAAATATGTAAAGGAATCTTATCTAACAAGTCAAGTTGGAAATTGATGGAGAGAAAAGAAAATAAAGAATACTCCAGGGGGAATTCAAGCCAACAGAGGATTTGGAAGAGGTGATAGAGGATATTAGGAGGCTGATGTTGAAGCCAACACAAGAAACTATCAGCAAGGAGAACTTGAACAAAAGAAAACCTACAGGAGCAACAGGGAAAAATAAGTAGCAAGGAAAAGGAGTAGATGAAAAAATCCAAGAGAAAGTATGGGACCCTGGAGGATCTCAACAACATGGAAAAGGGAGCCATGATCAGGAGCTCATGATTTTCCCAGTGGTGGAGTACTTGATGCAGACCCCCTTTCTCCCCTCGGGGCTACTCGACCTCCCGGTCTAGGATCGTTCACATCAAGGAATCAGATAGACTCTTCGGCCTTTATTAGGCCCCAATCAATCTTACACAGGCCCCCTTTCCTCTTCATGCGGGCTCTATCTAACCCACACGCTCTTCCTCGGCCTCTTCGAAGAATTCAGTTATCAATTGCTAGCCCCTCTCTCTAGTCATTTCCTTCATATGACCTTGGGCTATGACCTTATGGAACACGCGATTGTGGAGCATCCAAAATTGGTTTAATCCCACACCACTTTTCTCCCCGTGATTCATTTTTTGTCGATGAATGTCCCTTTTACAATACCGTGGTTCCAATTGCAGCCCACTACAAGGAAATTAAAGCTCGATCATGTTCTGGCCCTGCAATCAATATGGGTCATTGATCTTGTGATCTTGGTCACACCTCCAGATCAATAGTTGATGTCCATCTCCTTTTCCCTCCAGATCATGACCTCTTAGGTCTCCATGATCTATTAATACATACCCTCACTTTCAAGTCAACGGCTATGGTTGATATCGACAATCCGTTCTTTTGGGTTTTCAATTCTCAATCTTCACTTCCTCTGTAGTGGCTATCTCCCAGAGTGGAAGATATTTTGACACCTATCCTCCTTGATCCAACGGTCATCCAACAAAGTGAATCTCCTTCCTCCACGCGTCCCTTCTCGATCAACGATCGAGATCTCTTTCGAGACTTTGATGTTTTCCCTCTCCTATTTCCTCTGGAGTTCTATATCTAGCATAGAGTATCCACCTTTGAATCGACGACTCTCGTTCTCTTTAGGGCTTCGACCTTCGAAATATCAAATATCAACTTCTCCACGCTCTACTTTTCTCGGAGCATTTTACTTGGATTCCATGATCTAGCGACGTGTGTCCTCCCACAGATCGATGGCTCCCAGTTGTTTCAGCTATTCAGGCTTCGACGATCTCAAATTATCCTCCTTCGCTTTTCTCCTGGAGTGCTTTCATCCATAGTGCTTTCACCCAGATATTGTGATCCATCGCCACGTATCCCTCTAGATCTAACAGTCCAGATTCTCTTCAGCTCTTCGGCTCTTTGGGCTTCGGGAGTTACAAACTCCTATGCACTCGTTTCTCCTGGAGTGCTTTCACCCAAAACAGATGATCTCTTGATGCGTGTCTCCCCCTTGATATGATGGCTTCTATCCATTTCGGTGCTTCGACTCTCTTGGATTCAGTGATTTCACTTTCTCCTTACTCACAAAACTTCCGGAGTAAATTCACCCGGATTTATGGATCTTTCGCCACCTGCCCCTCTTGACGATGGACGGTCCCTAATCACTTTGGGACTTCAAGACTTTGGAAAGTCTTCTCGTCTATGCACATTGAGGGTTAAATCTCATGCATTTTACCTGGATCCGATGACTGTCGATCCTCTGCGCTCAGATCCTACAGTTGGGCTCTATTTATTTTCCTTGTGCATTCCTCCTTTGATCTAGAGCCTGATATGATGGTCCAGATATCTTCTTGCAGATGATCTGATGCTTTTTGTCACTCCTCCTCCTAAAATTATTTGTTCTCCTGGACTTAGGAAATTTTCTAAGTGTTCAAAGGTTTTTGTCTTTGAACCTTCTCCTGTGAAACCGGTTGAAAGGGTCTCATCTTCACTTTTCCTCCTAAGCTTTGACAATGAAGATTGTCCTTGACTCGAGCACACACTCGCACTCTGCGTGAAAACTTGTACTATTCCTCCTAAGCTTGTGAACCTTGTAATAGATTCACTTCTGTGTGCACTCCTTGTGCTATCTCTCTTGAGATTTTGCTTACTCAAGTTCTAAGTTTCAGTCCCTTTACTCCTCACAGGGATTCTTGTGCCTTCTCGAAAACAAATTCTCAATGCACACTTGCAGAGATTTATAGAGTGTTCAACAACTATGTGGGTGTCTTATTCTTGAGCCTCTTCTCCTTGAACTCGACAAAGAGTTCTCCTTGTGCACAATTGCACCTACTCGATTCCCACCTGGTGGAGTTCTCAATGACTCTATCTCTCTGTGCTTCTTCTGTGTGGTTTCTCCTCTCAGGTATTTAGAAACCTTGAGGTTCCTCTTGATTTTTTGATCACTCTGGTGCTCCCTCCTACCACATTCGTTTCTGAATCGACAGAGTTCAAATGCGCACTCCTTGCGTTGGCTACAGAACCTCCAATTTTTTGTTGTGCAATCCTTGCACAGCCTAAGAACCTAGAATGATATCTTGAACTCAATAAATATAGAGAAATATATCTTCCTACTGCAGATGAAATCTATCATGTATCTACAGTATACATAAACACACAGATAACATTCATTTGATACACAGAAACACATAGAAAGTTCATATGCAAGAAAAACTACTTTCTTTATATTAAGATGAATGTCTGATTACAACATGTGCAGGCTGGGCTGTAACAAAGTTCCATCTCTCTCAAAAAAAACTATTCTACCTCATATTCAGTAACCTAATCTTCAGTAGCCTCTTTTGGGCATGCCATGCATCTATCTATACAAGAAGTTTCCTAGGGTTCCTTCCGACTACCTCTCCTATCGAAGTAACAACTAACAACTACTCAATCTCTATTACATTCAATATTGAGAGTGAAACTCCCATACCTCTCGCGATCATTCAATTTCTGAGAGTTTCTCTCTTCTTCAATCATCCGTTCAAAACAAATCTACAGAAAAATGCCAACTTTTAGATTGTAATTAATTTAAAAAGACGTGCTATGGTGTTGAGTTGTCTCTCCACATGGGATTTTCTGACGATTCTCCTACATCATAAGTGGAATACTAGTAATACCATTTATTATGATAGGGTTAACCATAGGTTTCCATAGTAGTAATACCATTGATTATGATAGGTTTAATTAGGGCAATGTCATATGTTCAAAGCAAGGTAATCCTATGTGGAAATGTACTTATTTTGGCCTTCCATGTAGAAACAAGTGGAAGACTATATCATGACATGTTCACATTGTAGTCAAAGAAAACTTACAAACAAAGAACTTGGGTTGTAACAACCTTTTACAATTCCCTTCATGGATTTTGTTAGTGGTTATCCTACCACCCAATGCAAACATGATTGAATCTTTGAAGTACTATACAAATTCTCGAAGAAGATAGTTTTCATAACTTTCCACAACACTATTGGTGCCTCTAAAGTTGTTAAACTCTTATTTTAACCTGTATGGAGTAATTTTAGCTTACCTTTGGACATCATTTATGATTGAAACTCTCAATTTCTCAATAACTTTTGGAAATCATTATGGAACCTTTTAGGTTGTCAATTACTCTTTTCTACATTTTTCAGCCCCAGACAAATGATCAAATTGAGGTAGTTAGTTGCAACTTGGTTCATGCTTACTAAATATATCACCAACAAAACATGAGGTCTAGGCAATGTGCAGTGCATGGGGTATAGAAATTGGTTGGGTGTTTCTCCTCGAACATATTACTAGTAGAAACATAGTTAGAGGCATTATTAATAATGACATGTACAATAATTTGGCACACTCACCTTCACATTACTTCATCCAAAAGCTAAAATAATATATGTGCATCCTTAACATCAATAGAAGCATTCACCGATCTCAAAAACATATTTCCTCATGGGAAATAAAAGAGAACTTAATTATGGAGAAAACTTTCCATCAATCCATCTATCACATGTGATGGTACATCCCACTTTGGTACATGAATCTCTAACCTCTCTCAAGTCATCATTTATTTGTTTGACTTCATTTTGTAAAAGTGGCCCCCTCAAGTCATGAAAATTAGGGACTTCAAAGCCTGAATCACATCAAACTATGGTATGTAACATAATTTTATAATAAGGTGAGTGGTAATCATTAAATAAATATTTGCATCATACCACTAGTTTGTCATGTATTAGAAACTTGATTCCTTGTATTGCTTCTTCCACTAGCTATTGATGGTGCATTGAGAGCTAGGGGTGGTGAGGGTTTAAAAAAGGAATTCAGATGCCTCTTTGATCCAAGTGTGTCATCAATATAAGGTTGATAAATAAACCGAAAGATATTCCTAATAGAAAAACTATTGGAGGATGCTTGACAACTAGGTTTTACACTTCCACTCTCATTAACGAGAATCTCCCCCTTTCCATGTCTTATCATTAATCTATTTTTTCTTGTATTTTTCCACATTCATATCATCAACAAAATATTTCATAACAAATTTCATTAATGACTTTAGGGCATGCTTCCACTTTCCCTTGTATGCTAGCTAAGTGTTATTTCTCAAACATTGAAAATACATTTGCAATTTCAAAATTGTCCTTGATTATTCATTAAAACAGAACTCAACAATTTATAGAAGAAATTTTCTTAATCCCTCTAGTATATTAAGAAAGAGGAGAGATGATAGAGGACAACCCTCGCTTAGCACTCTTGTTGGTTGAAAAAAAGGGGAAGCAAAACCATTAATCAATGAAGAGAAAGAAACAAAAGAATAACATCCCTCCACCCAATTAACAAAAAATCACAAGAGAACCATATATGTAGCATCATCAATCTAAGACATGACCATTTAACCTAATCATATGCCTTAGATAAGTCAATTTTGATAATGGAGGATGATTTCTTCTTTACATTTATAGTATGGAGGCCTTCCTAAGATATACCAATAGCCTCATGAATTTGTCTACTATCTAAGAAACAAAATTTCTTATGTAAGATAACAAGGGAAAACATAGGCTTAAGTCTTTTAGAAATGATATTAGAAATAACATTGTACACACCATTACAAAGAGAAATGGGCCTAAAATATTCAAAATATTTAGGGGCATATTTCTTTGGAATCATAGCTAAGAAAGTAGAGTTAAAGGCCCCCATAACATTACTAGAAAGTCTATATTCCTCCACAACCATTAATAGATCCTTCCCCGACAAATTAAAAAATCCTTTAATAAATTCAATAGTAATTTATATGAGCATGTGTTCTTTTCTTTCTAGAAATATTTAATGAATTCTTGTAATTCCTCCATGGAGACCTTTTCCATGATGTCTTACTCTACTCCTAAACCATGAAATTTGAGAAGAAAGTTGCCATCTGAACAATATCTACTGTGTTATACTGAGGGGGATCCTTAAAAAGGTTGTTAAAACGGTTGTTTATTACTTTTTTCATCCCCTAAAAAATATTAAATTGGACCCCTCATTCATCCTTTATACTACAAATGATTCTTATATTCTTCCTCATTTTTGCGTAAATGTGAAAAAATTTAGTATTTTCATCCCCTTGTGCAATCTAAGTAGCTTAACTCTTTTGTCTCCATTTGGTTTCTTCCCAATCTAATATCTTCTTTTTAGCAACATCCTTCAACTTTCACAACTTTGACTTGTATTCATTCAAGATGCCATTAAGATTGGAATCGAAAGCTTTTGTAATATCCTCTTCCTTTATCCATATTTTCTCTTGAGAATTATAGAATATAACCTTTTTCAATTCAATAGTTTTCCTTTTGATTATTTTTAGATTTTCACAAAACAAGAGTAACTTTGCAAAATCCACCAACTACCTAGCATAATGTTTTCATTCATTTCAAACTAGGTATCTGAACTCAAGTTCTTTAAACCAATATGAATTGAGCTTAAAAGGACATGTGGTTTTTGGAGTAATATCCCCCACTTGTAGGAAAATAGGGGCATGGTAAAACGGACATGATTATCCTATCCATGTACTAATTATATATATATTGACAACAAGTTGTTCAACCAGAAGGAATTTGTTGATTCTCTTGGGGATAACCTTTGCACCCAAACTATTGTTTCTCTAGGTGGGTTTCAAAGTCAAAAGATCTATGAGACATAGACCCTCATCATCAATATTTTGTATGAGGTATTTGGACATGGGGTCCATCCTTCTATCTCCCCCCCACATCTACCTAGGCTCAAGGTGAGATTTAAATCACCTTCCATGATTAAATTATCCTTTCTCAAATCCATGTTCCCAAAAAAGGAATCCCACAAACCTTCCCTACACTAAAAAGGTCCATAGAAATTAATAAACTTGAAATTAAATATAAACATGGGGAGAACAACTTGAGACTAGTGGTATTCTATAAAAAGGAGACACTCCTGAATCGAAGGGACACTTCAAAACTCCATCCATGAAGAGTAAAAACTAGCAGTTATTTTACCCTAACAACCACCATAATTATTTTCTAAATCCAAATCATCTCTATGTTATGCTGCTACAATTTGATTTACATAGTTTATTTTATATACACTCCCTAAGCCTCTTGTGTTAGAAGAGAGCACAATCATTTTGTACCCTTGGAGTGGACTTTGCCTCCTCTAAGGGCCCCATGAATAGTCATTTGTTTGCATGATAAGATTTCCATTTTCCTCTTGGAGTTGAGGATTCTATGGATGACATAATCAAACATTGAATTTGTTGGCACTGTATAAGTTTTTGCAAAAAAGTTGAAAATCTTGGGAAAAAATTGTGGTTTTGAAAGGACAATGTACTATTCATCATGGAAAGTAAAGGTTGAATTGGAAAAAATTTTGGTTTCAGAGGTCACATGATCATGTCATGTTGAAAGGTTTCCTAAGATTTTAAAGCAAATCTATACTTTTATGTCTTGTAGCTAATCATTTTGAAGCTCGCTGCAAAAACTCCTAACATTTCGCAACATCACATCATTTATGTCATATCGCTGCAAAAAACCACCTTATATCCACAATGGTTTGCTATCATGAGTTTTAGTGTCAGAGTCAGTGGAAAAGCATTTCAGGGTAAAAAGAAATCCCCAAAACAGATATTTCGCAGTGAATTTAGGCACGTTGTGAAATTTCCTGTAGCAACGATTTTGCAGCAAAAGTGTATTTTTATAATATCTCCCAAACCATGCATCTATTTCCATGAAATTTTGAGGGAAGATGAATTAGGGTAATATGAACAAACTAGTTTAATTTCAAGTCAAAAGGATTCACGGTTTTTAAGAAATGAGTCAGCATCACCTTCAACCGTTTTGGGTTTTCTCAAAAACCGTGAACTGGGTTTTGACCAAATATTTTGTGGAGAAGCATAATAATTATGTTAACCTTATGACAAAAAATCATCCCAACCCAATTCGCCATTTGGGATAAAATTCAAAATAAGCAGCTTCAGAAAATTTGAGACAATTTTGCAGGGCCATGGCCAGATTCACTACGAAAGTGTACAATGAGCTCAGATCGGGATTAATTTGACTACCAGCTAGAGGGACCATGCCAAATAATTATGGTGACTATAAAGACCACATATTTTCCCACCACATTCATATATTTTGTTGAGTTACTTGTATTAATTAAGTAAAAAACTAAACCCTAGAATCTAGCAGTTAGTTTGGAAGTTGTTATTATTCTATTGTAATTTCTTCTAAATTTGGAAAACCTAAAGATTTCAAATCCTTTGAGATACCATGTAATGTTATAATATATATGATGAAGGAAACAATGAGAAGGGGGTTCAATTATGAGTGAACTCATTTTCATATTGTGTATCAGATCTTTCTTTTTATGAATAAAGTTACCAAGCAGAAGGACTTGATCTATTGTTCATAGATTCATGTTACAATTTCCTACAATCCATTTCTCTTTGTGTATTTATTTATAGTGAAATTATACAATATTCATCCATGTTTGATGCTCTGTAGTTTCATTTTCCATTTTTCTAATTGATACATAATTCATCTTGTATGCTTTGTATTTTCATATTTCAGAAGTCTTTCTAATGTTATAGAAAAATGCATTTGGTGTTAGATGCTCTGTTATGGATGAATTTTTTATCTCTTTCCTCTACCCTACTACAACTCATTTATGTCTATTGTGATGATGTATATCTTTCCTATGATATTTATAGTTCATAAAACCATTCTTGGAAACTTGCTTCATTGATATCTTTAACCCTGACTCCATGCCCAATGGATTTCCAATCATCCCTACCACAATCTTTTTTAAAACCTTGATTTTGACAGAATATATAGCCATTGTATTGATTACACAACCAGTTACTGAGGTGACATTGGGTGATTGAGTTGTAAGAGATATCCCTCTCTGGGTTGGAAGGGCTAGCTTCCAATCTGAAAGTTGTTATGTGGTTACCTCAGTGTTTTCCTCTCACAACCAAGGAAAATTACGGAGTGATAACAGAATTGATGCCTTATTAATGATAAATATAGTGGAAAATATTTCATCCTCCCTCTCTTCTTCCTCATCTCGTTCTCTTAACATCTTATATAATTTTCTTTCACATTTTTTTTTGGAGGGACACTTTTTATAGAATCACTCCAGCTAAGCTATCGCACTATGAGGGGCATCTCTATGAAATCAAAATCACCCATGACTTGCACTTGGACTCTTCCACGCCCACTTAGTGTAAATTCTAACCTTGTACAATGTCTACTGTAAACAGATATTCAGAAAAGAATAGAAAATATGCAATGGCAAATGCAAACATTACACAAAGATTGTTTTCCCTGGAAACCCAAACTGGGAAAACCAACATATATTATATTCATACATTGTGTTACATTGTTTATAATACAATATACATATAGGAGCCAGCGGCATCCAAAACCCTAACCCAATGACTTGGATTAGTCCAAAACCCTAATTCCTTAACCGAAAATAGAAAACCATCGGCAAAAAACCATGTGCCGAAAAACCACCTAAATATCATGTGGTCCCGGAAATATGTCGTCCCGGTGCAAAAAAAAAATTTCGAAGGTGCTGCTCCCGAACCCCTGCGCGCCCGACACAGATGCTCAGACACTGCTACTCGTGCAAAGAATATAACACATACCCAACACTTAGGGGATTTTGAACCCAATAAACTATGGTAATACAATATCAATAACCTCATTGCAAGTTACTAGACCACACTCGCATGGAATGTATAACATGATTATCATTTATCCTTTGTTCATTTTATGCTATTGGAGAAACCTAGAGAACTCATACAACAAATTACACTAATTGTGACTCATAGTCCCATTGATCTACTCTTTTGGGTCATTTGTTAAAACATAATAAAATTATCTTATCTAATTATCTCTAATGGTTTGTGCTTAAGATTGGTGTCCAAAATTCCAAGCACCAAATTACAAGTTACCAAGCATGATTTTCTATAGACCCAAAGTATAACAAGGAACCAAACACAATCACCATCCCAATCCACCAATCGAAGAGGGAATCAAAAATCCATTCCCACGATTGGGTTTTGTTTCTGGAATCATTGGGGGCATCAAGCAAGAAACCTCCTATGAGAACCAAGTATCAGGCTTAAAGAAAAAATTGTTCTACAAATGAGTATGTCAAGTGTCTCCCAAGATGCCTCACACATTCAATGATGCAAGTTTGAACTTCATGGGCATACTTCATCAAGTTCCTACTTGAGGATTTCAAAGTTTTTTGGTGTATCCACATTGCTTATCATGAAAATTTTACTGAGAGTGTTAAGGGTAAGGTCAAAAGGTAACCCACAAATCATAAATATAATTTTATTCATTGGATATCCTTCCTAAAAATGGTATGTGCCAGCTTTAGTGCTAACTTTAGACTACAAGAAATCACATATATAATTAAGAAGCATAATTAAGGAGATTGGTCCTAAAGAGAATTTACATTTTTTTCATCTTCAATGATTTTCTTAATGGGCCTTTCACTCTCAGTAAACTTGAGAATAAAAGCATGCTCATTATTTATTCATGTTCCTATGGCTATCTTGTCAAATGTCTAGAAGTTTGGCTTGTCCTTGAGGGATTGTCTAAAATTTCAATAAATGATGAAACAAAGGTATCTTACAACTTTTTCTTTCTTACTTCTTCAACAACCAACAAATGTTGAGTTCTCAATTGACTAGTTGCAAGCATTCTCCTTTGTTTTTTGTACTTTATCATTCCTCCTTTTCATTTTCCAATGTCCATCTCCTCCATTACTTGTCTGTGTCAATTTTTTTTGGCCCTCTAACATACCTTGTCACTCAAAATTAGCATAAAACTAAGTTTGAAACAAAGGACATTTGATAGAAAACAAAAAATAACTTATTTAATTGCTTAGCAGAGTTCCAATGTGGTTAAGTCAATTAGTAGAGGTGATGATTTCATTGTATCATTTTAAATATATCACTATATTCTTACAATCTTGACTAACTATATATCTGATTCAATTGACTAGAGGTATAACCAAACAAGTACCTATCAGATATTTCTTCTTCAAGTGAGGGAAGCTCGAGACAAATAGATGGAAATGTGACTGCATCCAGTGGATATGATATGCGAAAACATGTCAGGAGGTGAAAAGGTCAGAAGAAAGGAGCGACTATCTATATTGATGGAATTCCTAAAGATTCCGACAATATACCAGGGTTTATAAACAACACATGACCTGGGACAACAAACAAGCAAATGAATTGCATATATGAAGGGTGTGAAGGGAATTGGGTAGCTGTGTGCGTGATAAAAAAGATAGCTCCCGGGGAAGAGTTATTAGTGGATTACCATTTGAATTGAATAGAAACATCGACTAATAGTGTGTGGGTGCAACACTTCTTTAAGAAACATCTACTTATTGCATTATATTTTTTGTATCTTTAACAATGTTTGAAATATTTCATGGTCCCAATTTTATAATAATGTGGGAGGTTGATCATGGAAAAGTGTCAGCCGCAGAACATGTAAATGATTAACAAATTTGATTTACACTTAATGTGAATTTTATTATTTATTTATGTAATTGTATTTGTGTGGTAATCAACTTTTTGTTATTGTTAACAATTTTTTAAATGTTTTGGGGTTCTAATTATATTATAATGTGGCTAGATGATCATGGAAAAGGGGAAACCAAAACGATTAACAAATTTGACTTTGATTTTACGTGAATTTTATTATTTGTTTATATAATTTTATTTGTGTGACGATTAGTTATTTCATTTGTTTATATAATTGAAATAACATTGATTTTGTTGAAATATGTAGTATGTAGGCCATGATGATCATGATTCCCCGACAAGGAGGAGTTGTATTCATCCCCTAATCCAATGGTAATGATAAAAATAAGATCATTAAAGTGAACAAGGAACTTGCTCACTTATTAGACCGTGCAGATCAAACTCCTAACATCATAGAAAGGACCAATATGGTTATGACACAACTTAGGACATATCAGGTAATAACCATAATGTAAATTGTTTTTTTTGTATGTACTGATAAGTTCAATTATGATAGTTTGTTTTTTAACTTTTACATTATCTAACAAAAAAACATTGTCTTTATTATATAGAGATATTTGGAGCTTGTTCAACCTGGTGTTGATAGTAGTGGCATTTCAGAGATGCCACAGAGTCCTGACACGGGTTGTCATATAGCTTCTAGACTATTTACTTCTCCATCTTCCACACCTTTATATTGAATCCATGATACGCACCGTTAGGAATCCACACAATGGCGTGGATCTAATAGAGGTGGTGACATAGATTAGGTTGATGATGTGGTTGATATGGGTGCATTTCCTAGAGCTAGATGTGTGACCAACATGGGGACCCTTCTGTGCACATTTTTGGTTGATGAGAACAGAATTCCATTAAAACAAATGAGGCTCCCAGGTAATTTTTCATATTTTAATTGTTTCATGTTGTCCATCTCAAACATAAATCATCTAGATTATTATTTTTAAATTAATGATCATATATTTTTGCGTGTAGGAAACGACCATTTTTATAGGCACATGGAGAGAAATGCCTTGTTTATTTTTTGGGCAACTGTATGCACGAGGTGGAATTGTCAGAATTCCAACCTTAAAAAGGAACTTTTGGATTATCTTGAAGGCCTCTTTGGAGTAGAGACCTTCAATAAAAATCGGTCGCCTCTACAGTGGGAGAATATTTAAAATATACGAGATATGTATATAGATGAAACAAGGCAGTCAACCTTAGGTATGAGCGCCCTCCCTCGATTCAAGAGAGGGAGTGGAAGGCACTCATTGATGATGCAAAATAAAAGAAATTGAGAAAAATAGGAGAACAAATCACTGGTACCCCAAGGTAAATTGCAATATTTTGAATTCAATACCTTTAATTTTCTTTAGATCTAAATAAAAGTTTGGTATATAACATACTTGAATTTTTTTATCATAGGTTGCCTAACACTTCGAAGGAAACCAGAGCAAGGATTGCCAAACATGGCTAGCACAAGCTAGGATAGGTAGGCTACTTGAGGTTACAGTCATGAATCACAAGTACCCAAACATCTTAAAAATATTATGTGTAGCACCTTACAACTTCCAGCTAATAGCATTAAAAATGCATACTCTTATGCAATGCAGGGCAATGAATTTGGAATTGAAACCACAGAGGAAGACCTCTGACTTGGTTACAAGTATGGTTATAAAGTTTTCATTGATTGTAGGAAAATCATGGGGCGGACCCCAAGATCTGGTTTGCAGGATAAGGTAAATAAAAATCATTCCACATTAACCTTTCATTACTTATAAAATACATAAATGTTTGATATCATACAAAACTTTAATGTCTTACTTTGTTTTAGTCAGGGGAGCAACATTATCAATGAAAACATTAGTACTGGACAGCATTGCATTGATAGTGCAACGTGGCCAGAAGATCATGGTTCTCCCGAGAAACCACATCCCAGTGGGGTGCATCGCCACGAGGTTCTTGTGACTGAGGCCCACAATGGTAAAATGATTGTATATTAATCATATACTTAATAATTTTGTACTTCTAATTTTATTACTTATACATTTACATTTTTGTCCTTATAAATTTTATCGTTTAAATGGAAGATAATGTCGTAGTTGAGCCTCCTCAAACCGAAGATTAGGAGTACAGGGAATCCATTCCAATGGTTCCCACTAGTGGACCAGGTAAATAATTACATTGCAGAGGTTTTTTAAATATTAATGAACTACTTCAATGATATTTAAAAATTGTCCATATAAATTTAATGTTTTTTTTTTTGTAGGTGATGGCCCCTCAAAGCAACCTTCACATCGTGGGTACGAGACTAGGCGTTCTCAGCATGAGAGGATTTAAGCAACATCATTTGTTGAAGAGCCCTTAGAAAATGAAGACATGGAGGTTGATGAATCACTTCAGAACTAGACTAGAAAACTGAAGAAGACTAAAATAAATTTATGATGTATAATAATTTTATAAGACGGATCGATGTACATTATATAGCTAGTATATTTATAACATATTTTGGATGATAAATCTCATTTATAAAAACTCTTTTTCATGACATATGCTTTTGAATGATAAACCTCATTTATAGCTTTACAATCACTTTTAATCAATTTTGAATATTTTTAATGCATATTTTTATTAGAATGTAGATTGGGTATTGGGGAATTGAGAGTGATGTGAGGGGGGAGGAGAGGGGCCATAGGAGCTTCCACCTTCACATGATTGGCCCTGTTTAGTAGAATAAAATTTATTGGAGTAGTTTATTCTTGGTCCAAACCTCTCTCGATCCAACAGAGCAACAACATCGTCAATGTTGACTTTGTTGTTTCTCCTTCATATCGAGGGAGGTTTTCTCCAATATCGGATGTCTCCAGTAAATTATTATCGAAACCAAGAGGAGATTATTCAAGCCCTCTGCATATGACATGTGTGTGTGTGTGTGCGTGTGTGTGTGTGACTATTTAATCTCCTATCATATGGATTTTCCAAAAAAGAGTATCAATGGTGTTTACTATTTGAAATCTTGTCGGTTTTAATTTCTATTAGGATTTATTGACATGTCTTAAAAGTATTTTTTGGTTTTTACTAAAAATAACTATAATTATGTTTTTATTTACTACAATATGAAACTCACACATTTGCAGATTCTCTAGATGTTGTACCAATGGCTCTTGCAAAAATTAGTGAACTCCAACCCATTGATACTTTGACAATAGTAAAGGCTCAATAGGACATCGTATGCATTATAGCCTCTTTTTCACAAGACATGGTATGTTCTTTTTCACATCCATCAGTCTAGTTGTGTGGCATCTACTCTCTTTTGAAAGTTGAAATGCATTCCAAAATTATTTGATTTTTCTTGATGCTCAGTTCTGACACTTATGTCGTATGATGTACACACGTTTATGGTTGTTGGCACTATTTTCTTGTTCACCGTCAAATTCCTCATGTATCGTATATCAACCAAGTCCATCCAAAAAATCATGTGGAACATCAAATGCTTCATCAATAACTACCTTAATATACTTAATAACTTGTCTAGCCAACTATTGGATGGATGTAACACCACACCACTATGTCTCCAATACTTCAACATGTTCCAAATATGTTGATGTGTTTTCTTCAACCATTGCTTGGTCATTGAAATTAGTGCTTCATTCCTCTAAGACACTCAAAACTTTCTCAATTTCTTCCACAGTTGTAAAAGGTTCTACCAAAACCTTCATTTTTCTTAAGTTTTTTTTAGTCTGTCTCATCGCAAATTTATTGAACACCCTATTTGAAATGGTTAACCACTCTCGTATAATAGCCTTCAATTATAGTTCACATAGACCATACTAAACATTACATAGAAAAATTTCTTCATTACTTTCATCTTGTTGGTCTCTGCAATGACGACTCACACTCAACAGGTGTTCAAACTCATGAACCCTTTCTTGAATTGTTCTATTGTATTGAAATCAAATGTTTTGTTAGCTAAGTTCTTCAACACACTGCCCAAACTTCATGCTAAAGTTGTTATCTATCAAAAACTTGGAATCCTCATGGTTTTCCACTACTAGTGCACTTTTCTCAGTGCAAAACATTTTCCCTTGGTGAGTGCCCCTGTCAAGAACATCTACAACTATCGCTATATCAAGCCTCACCAAGGAATTATAATTCTTTTGTAGATTGTTGAAAAATATTTTGAATCCTTGTTTGGTACTAGCTTGAATTTTGCATACTATTTTGTGACACATATCATGTATGGCATACTGCTTAGGTTTTCTAGTCAATTGCTTTCACTACTAATTAACGTACATCTACAAAATGAATCAAGGATGAATTAGCTAAGAGCATGGAGCATGAATGTTTCTGTTAAATTTTTCTAACATGGAAACATCAATTCACATTAAAGGAAATTATTGTCAGGTTGACCATAGAGTACAGTAGTAGTGCCAAGGATGATTCATGCAAACAGAATAGTAGAATATTTTTTCATTTTTTTTAAATACTTAGAGCCCATCACTCTTGCGATGACTCGTATCATCAATCATATTGATATTTCATCGATGGTATTGAAATTTCGTCACAATGATTCGTTGCATAGTTCATATCTCGTGCGACAACTAACGAGCACCTTAGGTCGTCGATGGTATTGATATTTCATCACAATAATTTTTTTCATAGTTCATATCTTGTGCGATGAATGAAGAGCACCTAAAGTCGTCTCTCATGTGAGAAAATGATTGGGTCATCTCGACTATGATGACATCCTTGGGTTGTCTCTTATGCAATGACATCCTCGGGTTGTCTCGCGAGCGATGATATCCTAAGTTCATCTCTCATGTGATGATATCCTTAGAGCATCTCTCTCGTGATGATCTCTTTAGGTTGACTCATGTGTGATGACATCCTTACGACATCCTTAGTTCATCACTCTGATGATGATATCCTAGGTTCATCACACTTTCCACGACATGTGATGCGACATTTGGGGGCTCCAAGCTTCGTCACCATCTCCACAACAAAATGTCACATGAGTTTCAAAATGACCGTCACAAAATGACCCAAATTTACTAGTGTCTTATCGGTCATACAAGGTGGGGAGATAAAAAAAATAAAATTATACAGTGGGGCAAGGAAGTGTTCACATATCCTTTGATAATATGTTTGATATGTGTGCTTCCAAAGTACCTTGCAGTAAATATGGATAGAGGCATCAATAGACAACCAACTCCATCCCATGTTCGGGTATTTGTGAGCGATGCACATTATGTATTGTTGGCACAGGGGCATACCCAGGGTTCAATGCTCAAGAGAACACCAACAAAGCCCTAACTACTGGCCCTTTCGACAACACCTGTGAAGCAGATGAAGTCTCACCTGAGGTAGAGGCAAGGGTGGTTGCAGGACTCAAGTGTCTACAACCTTAGCTAGGACACAGATCTGTGATTATATCGCTTACAGAGTACTTAGCATAGATTATTCGTCAATATTAAACCCTAATTACACTTCGCAGATAGCACAAAGCATCGTAGCATTCACTTAGATATAAGGTATTTCAGCACTTAGCAACAGTAAAATAGATCAAATATAGTAGATCAACACTAAGCATCTTCATACATGTCAGATATAAAATTCACACACCTCTAAGAAGCACAAAGCATAAGTAGATCTATCTAAGTATATCAAAGCACTTAGCAAAATAAAGGATAAACACATCAAGTTGAAGTACAAAGCATAAAACACAAATTTATGTGGTTCACCCCCACCCTGGGGCTACGTCCACCAACCCATATTCTTTATTATTATCCTCAATTGGTTATAGCACAGAGCCACCAAAACCCTTCTTCGCATAGGACATAAGATCTGTGCATCTTGCTAGATCCTTCTTCCTTTTGCTATAGCACAAATCCTTTCACAACGCCTTACAACAACTTGCACTTAGCTCTGCCAGCCTCTTACAGTTATGCACAAAGCACTTACATACCTTACTTGCACTTAGCATACATCATATAGATGACAATATTCGACTACTACTTTCTTGCCTATCCTTCTATTTATACATACAAAAGCGGCCTAAGCATGGGTAAACCCACGGGCCAACATCCCTTTCCCATTACATATTCCCAAAAACCCAAAATGGACCCAAAATTGGGTCGAGATCCCGTGATCTCTGCTTCACATTGCACTCCTCATTCGACGGTTGTCGAAGTCCCAAAATAGGTTAATATGACCAAGAAACTCCCAAAACTTTGTCAAGGGCCAACAGGCTTCCAACACTCACCTATGATGCGTCCCGAGTCACTCTGTTCTAAGAAATTTTTCCTTGAATTCTTCAATCTTTGCTCGAGCTGCTTTGACCTGCTACAGTGCTATGGCCTCTTTCTCAGTGAAATCCTAGATCACTGCGTCGTTTACTAGCCCTTCTAAGTGTTGTTTTGCGGTGATGACGATATGTTCCAGTTTGACTCCTTGGCTTTCAACTTCAATGAATAGTTAGCATGCCTTTTCTTGAACTGGTTGAAGTCGTTGAGTGACTTCCATTACTTTACTCTGAATCATATGGATCTATTGTTGGGTGGTGCATTTCTCTTGAGACCTCTTCATTCTTTGGACTGGTGACAAGGCGTTCAGCTGCACCTGTAACATATCGGCATGTTTCTTTGCTTCTTGGAGCTGCGACTCCAATGCATGTAACTCTGGATTCTCTGTGAGGTTCTCATAAGTCTGGGAACTTTGGTTACTCAACTTATTTTATTCCAAGGCAAGATCTTTTAATCTGCCAACTGCACTGCAAGCAGGTGCTTCCCTTAGGTCTCTTACCTCCTGTGGAGTTTCGGGTACAACGTGGAGCTCTAGATCTATGATGCACTTCTGTAGCTTCTGGATCACGTCTTCGAGTTGTGCCACCTATTGTGGGATTTTTTCTTCAGTCCGTACCTCAATGACTGTCACAAAGAGAAGTGTTATGTTGACCCTTCCTTTACCTCTAGTTACTCCACCAGCAACTATTCCTTTCCTTTCTATAGTTGTGCTTTCTCATCATTCCATTTTTCTTGGAGAGCACTCTTTTCTTGTTCTGTAGCACTGTGTTGTTCTACAAGTACTCCCTATACTTGTGTCAAATCTTGGATGGATTTCTCTGCTTCATCTTGTGCTTTTCGTAGTCGAGCCTCAACTGAATCTGTGATTCGGTGGAGTTGAGTTGGCTCATCTCCTTCTTCTGGTGTTTCGACTGATAGGGGAGTAGTGGAGACTGCACACCTCAAATGAAGTGCCTGTTACACTCCTTGGAGATCTATCTCGATCCAACTATACATTGCCTCCTGCATGGCTTCCTGATTCTCTAAAATCTCTAGCGAAGAGTTGTTCAATGCAGCGATGATGAAGTTAAAGTCATCCGGGGTGAGGATAGTGTCGAACTTGGTCTTGGTTTCTTTCATTTTCTTTCTGGATGAAGGATTCCGGGGGGACACATTTCTTTTCTTTGAGGGGTCCTCCTCGTCCTTATGCGATGTTTCCTCGATGATCTCTTTGCCAACACCTCCTTTCTCTCGTGACATAAACACAGTCTTCATGGATGTGTTGTCTACATCCTGAACTTCTTCAGCCTTCTTTGTTTTAATAGGTCCAGGTGTATCCTTCGCATCTTCCAGACTGTCTACATTGAACAACTCCGCAGGTTTCACTGGGATAAGGAGGTCCACCGACCATTCCTTGGTGATTTCCTCTAAATCTCCCTCTATAAGCTTGTAATAGGACTACAACTGCTGCTTATGTCCATCTACGCCTACTGTTATATAAATGAAGTGGTGGCCCGTGCTGAACTTCATTAGGGGCTGAAACCTGTGGAGGGTATTCAGGGTCATACGAGGCTCGGACTGGATGGCTACTTTCAACTGGTTGTAGTACATGTGGAAGACGACATTTGACTACCATTGTTTGTTCATATCATTTGAGTACCATAGGGTACTAAACTTTGCAACCAATGGTTCAAAGGGTTTGATGTCCATGAAGTTCGTACCTTCTGGCATCTCCCATGCAATGAATGCGATCAGTATGAGAATCTAGCTAAAGTGGAACTCATATCCTTGGTCTTGTGCTTCCTTGCAGTCCAGTTCCAACTGGTTTACTAGGTACTACACCCAATTCATCTGAAGTCCTTCTACGCACTTCTCTGCGAGGTCAATGACAAATCTAGTCACTTGGGTGGGCCAGTTCTTGTGAACTAGCTTGCCTGTGAACAACTGACATGCAAGGCACACTATGGCACTTTGGATAAAGGCTACCTTGTAGCCTCGCATTCCCTTCTCGACATTGCCATAAGTCTCTTTGATCCTCTGCACTAATGCTCGATATGAGGTCTTTCTAGGGTAAAAATCCCGTGGTTCAGGGCCTTGCATGCTAAGCCCCGTGATCCGATTGATCAAGGTCAGATCCACAGTGATGCGGCAGTTCAACCATAAGTATCCTTTGTGGTAAATTGACAACAAAAATTTGACATAGGCATTCACTTCCTAGTGTCTGTCGAAGTGCAAGATCTTCATCACATTGAGCAGTGTGGACTACACGAGGTTCTAGGTCCATGAATACGGGATAATCTTGGAGTTCTTGCCTTTAGTCCTGGTCAAATACTTATGTGGGGCGAGCATGCTGTAATCCTTTCTGTCTTCGAGGTTGAAGTCGCTAAACTTTAATGCTACGAGATAATCCTGGTCAGCAAAAACTGCGTGCACACCTTTGTGGAGGTACGCAGTGACCAAATCATACTCAAAATCCCTGGGCATGATGTCTCTATTCACTGCACCGATCAGAGGAGGTATATATGCAAGTAACATGCTCGGAATCAACTTGGAATTCATGAGATCATCTCTATGCTTCGTTCTCGTCTCTATCGTGATTCTGGAAGTTCTTTCTCCATGAGCAGTCGATGGAGAAGCTTGGAATCCTCCTTTCAATGATGCTTGCACACCTATAGACATCCTTATTTCCGACATGACTTTCTCGGTCCTGAGATCAACGAGTAATTCCTTCGCAAATTCTTCAAGTACGCTAATCTCCTCGGACATACGCGCTCGGGGTTAATAATATCAGGTTCACAAAGTAATGTAGAAACGACAATAATATGGAAAGAAAGAGCGTAATGATCACTAGACAATCTTAATCAAGGTTGTGAGCTCAAATTCTTGAGTTGGCAAAAGTGTTCTTTGTGCATGGCACAACGAGATAAATAGGTGAGTCGATAACGGTTGGCTCACAACGGTTATGACCCTCCATTGACTCTTGTTCGATCTGTAATGGTGTGGCCCAATGGTCTGATGATGCCTCTTGATTGATTTTCTTCCCATTCGGAGTGGAAGTCAAATGGATATATCGATCCAACATCTATATTTCTTTGTCATGGTGAAGTACTCTATGTCGTTGTTCTAATATCTCGACGAAGATCCAATTCTGCAATTTTTCTTTCTGCAAGGTCTCTTTTAGAACCTCCTGTAACCTTTCAGTACTATCCCTTTTCTTTCTTAACTTTCTAGCCTTCTTTCCAGTGAGCTTTGTCTCAGTCATGCTTTTATCATTCTAAGTCTTTTCTTTTTTGGTCTTAGTTACTTCGCACTATTGAAATTTTTTCCTAGGGTTCTTGTGTAAGAATTTTTCCTTGTCTAGGATACATAATTCAATCTTTTGGGGATACTCTATTGTTCTCTTAGCCTCGAAATCCAAGTTTCTAGTATTAAATATCTGCGATCTGCTCTTATGTTCCTCAATCAAGTGCGCGATCCTTTTGGTCATAAAGTATTTCAACTCTTGCTTCTTCTGTTCCAAAACTTCTTCTTCCTCCTTTTGTCTGGCTTGATCTCTATCAATCCAAGGTTTTCCTATTAGCATGATAAACGAGGCTCTATATTCAGTCCTCTTATGTCGAAGCTCCATTGATAGTCATAGGTATTCGGGCGAGCCTTCCACATAGGTTTACTAGATTTCCTCTGAATAAACTTATTCCTCCAAGGGAAGGGATCATAGCAGGCCTTCCTATAGCTTCCCAGGTTCTTTCTAGCATAATATTCATCTGTGTTTCTTCATCCAGGACACAGTCAATGTCGAAGTATCCCCTATTCTTGCTTCAATGCATTCCTTCTCTTGGAAGATCTCCGATAAGCTAACATGTCGGTGTTCATTCAGGGTCTCTTTCACTTGTATCAATACCTTCTCTAATTCTTGTTGGGGTTTTGCCTTTTATGGATCTGCCTTAGGGTTTCCTCGATTCAAATTCATTCCTTCAAGCTTAGCAATCATTCTAGGGAAATCCAACACTTCATGGTCCATGGCTTTGCAACAGAGACAACTAGGTCTTTTGCCAGGGAATTCCTTAGGAATATGTCCTAGTCTTCTGCAACTGTAATAGAGGGTTAATCCTCGCTTTCTATTAAATGATCCCCAGCCTTTTATGTACTACGCACTAGGATCATGGTGGAAAACCTACAACAAATTATTTCTAGTATTCTACATCCATTTATTAGTCCAAACATTCTTTCTATGCATAGGTATAACATATCTTTCATTATTCTTATCAGATCTATTCATATCAAACCTTTTTTCATCTATTAACACCCTAGCTTTCAAACTAGGACAAAACCTATTAGATATACCTAGATCTATACTCTAGAAAAAAAAATTCCACCTATCTTACTTTTATAGAGCACAAATCTTTCATATCTAAGACTTATTTTACTATTCTTACTTTTAATAGAGCACAAATTTTACAGATCTTACCTCTTTCAATCAGAACTTCTCTCTTTTACCTTTCTTCGAGCATAAATCTTTCAGATCCTGCTTCTTTTCTACATATCTGACCTCCTTTCTTTCAATCTGGCCTTCTCTCTTCAGATAGGGATTCTTTCTCGCATATCTAAAATTCTTTCTTTAGTACAAAGATTTACAGATCAAGTAGAATACTGTGCACTAGGGCACATATCTACACACAAAGATTTCACATTTTCGGGATGAATCTTTGCACAGAGCTTCCTCTTTCTCAGTTCCCAGCAATCACAGTTTTAGGTCCCGGCAAAAGAACCATTTGTTGGCACAGGGGTAGACCCAGGGTTCAACACTAAGCAACACACCAACAAAGCCCTAACTACTGGCCCTTTCAGCAACACTTGCAAAGTAGATGAAGTCTCACCCAAGGTAGAGGCAAAGGCGGTTGCAGGACTCAAGTGTCTGCAACCTTAGCTGGGACACAGATCTATGATTATATCACTTACAGAGTACTTAGCATATATTATTCGTCAATATCCATCCCTAATTATACTTCACAAATAGCACAGATCATCGCAACATTCACTTAGATCTAAGGTATTTCATCACTTAACAACAGTAAAATAGATCAGATCCAGTAGATCAGCACTAAGCATCTTCATACATGTCAGATATTACATTCACACACCTCTAAGAAGCACAAAGAATAAGTAGATCTATCTAAGTATACCAAATCACTTAGAAAAAGAAAGGATAAACACATCAAGTCTAAGTACAAAGAATAACACACAGATTTACGTGGTTCACCCCCACCCTGGGGCTACGTCCACCAACTCTTCTTCTTTATTATTGTCCTCAATCGGTTACATCACAGAGCCACCAAAACCCTTCTTCACATAGGACAAAATACTTGCGCAGCTCGCTAGATCCTTCTTCATTGTGCTACAACACAAAGCCTTCCACAACAACTTGCACTTAGCTCTACAAGCCTCCTACAGTTACGCACAAAGCACTTATAGACCTTACTTGCACTTAGCATACATCACATAGATGCCGATCTTCGACTACTAATTTCTTGCCTATCCTTCTATTTATACATACAAAAGTGGCCTATGCGTGGGTAAACCCATGGGCCAACATCCTTTCCCATTACATATTCCCAAAAACCCAAAATGGACCCAAAAGTGGGCCGAGATCCTGTGATCTCTGCTCCATCTTGCGCTCCTCCTTCAATGACTATCGAAGTCCCAAAATAGGTCAATATGACCAAGAAACTCCCAAAACTTGGTCAAGGGCCAACATGTATAGAAGGTATGAAGACATATGGAAGTTGGGGAAGCTATCTGGTTGTGCTTGTTTAACTTTAGAAATCGCATCTTTAACATTCTTAGAAAATATGTCTACTCAATTGAATGAGGCCCCTACATCCGCACATAAATAAATTAGAGGCATATATGACAAGTGAAGTGTGTTGCATCTAGTTCCCCATATAGCCTGCACAACATGCCTACCATATACCGGTAGGGTCTTCTTATATTGTTTGTGTGGTATCAAAACTTGGGTCAATATTTGAACTACTTGTCTGCTTTATACCAAGTGGGGAACAAATCCTTAGGTGTGAGATCTAACTCGCTAAGGAGCTGACCATCTAAATTTTTTTCCAGCCTCAAGATGATAACACTTATCTAAATCATTAGGCATGAATGAAGCTATCAAATCTTTTCTTGCATTAAATATATACCTGTTATCTACATCTGCATTTTTCAAAATCCAAGAGATGGATTCTGCACAAGGGAAAAGTGTTGGATGTGCCACCACCCTGAAAATTCTTGATTTCATGATGTTCTTAAATTACTGGAGTTCACTTGGGTCCTCTGCTTCTGTAGAGAAGTTTTATTTCTTGAACATGTAATATAATCCCCCCCATTTCAAAGTATCTCCTTAATTTTCCAGAAGTCCTGATGTATCATCGTATACATTCCTAACACTTTTCGTCTCTACTATCTATTGGGAGTTTCCAAATGGTTCACCCCTTGTTGGCTTCATTGTTGTTTTCTTTCATGGTGACATGTATGAACCTTCAGACAAGATAAATTTGGAGAATGTTATTTGAAAAAAAAAAAAATGATCAAAGCAATCATAAGAATTAATGAAAACCATTCATGACCTGTTGTTCCTCACAAATCTCAAATAGCAGTGAATTCCCATTGAGATTTTAGGGTGAAAAAACTTGGGCATTAACCTGAAAATCAGAGCAAAACATAACAACTCTATAAATGAAGATCATAGGGAAAAAGAGTAACTCATCGAAGCATATCGTAGGAGTTAATAGTAACTCCTCCAAGCATATCAAAGTATTTAATAACAACTCCTCTGAGCATATCAGAGGAGTTGTTAGTAACTTCTCTAATAAGTATTCAAAAGAGATTTAGCCAGTCTTGGGGTGCTCAGAGGTCTTACAATGAACTCCTTCGATCATATCAGAGAAGTTAATATTAACTTCTCTAATACGATTGGAGGAGTTTCTTCCCATTTCTCGAAAGGTGTTTAAAGGAGTTGAGTTTAACTCTCCTGAGCATATCGGAGAAGTTAGTAGTAACTTTTCAGATATGCTCGAAGAGTTACTAAACAAGTTTCTGGACTAAATTTTTTGTGAACACAAAGAATGGAGAGGAAAATATTTGGCCAACCTAGAGGAACAAGAGGGACATTTAGGGTTTACTTAGGTCTAGAATCCGCGCCTTAGATGAATTTGGAGGGGGGGTTTCAATGGTTAAAAGCAAGAATAGGGCCCGGGAAAGGATTGATTGCAATTTTCTTCAGAAGGGAGAAAGGGTCGGTCATTTTCCAATTCTGTAGCCATGAGTGGGTTGAGGATTAGTATAAGGTCAGTGAAAAATTCATAAGGCCTAGTGTTGGTGAAGCGGCAAATACCGAAAAGTGATGTTTGTGCTTTAGGGAAAAAAATGATAAGCGGAAATAAAACCCAACCCTAAATTTAAAGAATAGGATAGAGAGGGATAGACTTACCTGGTTAAATGTTGCCACGTGTTGGGAAAGGATAGGGGTTTTTCTATAACGTCATTTTATCCCAGCTCTTTTTTTCTCCGGTTTCTAGTCACTTTAATGTAGTCCAAATGGCAATAGTCTTAACCTCGTTTCACTTTATATAGTCTCAAGTTAATTAATGGAAATTAATGTGGTAGGTTAGGTCAGAAGCTTTTAAAACAACTTCACCAAATTTTTTCGGAGGAGATAAGACTAACTCCTTTGAGCATATAGGAGGATTTAGAGTAGTTACTCCTCCAAAATGACTGGAGGATTTCTTATTAACTCTTTCAATAGTCTTTTCTTATCGAAACGATTGAAAATAACTCCTTCAAGCTGCTTGGAAGAGTTGAAAGTAACTCCTTCGAGTTGTTTGTAGGAGTTTGAAGTAACTCTTATGAGCTGCTCGAAAGAGTTGAAAGTAACTCCTCTGATTTTTTTAGAGGATTTTGAAGTAACTCCTCCAACCTACTCAGAAGAGTTGAAAATAACTCCTTTGAGTTGTTCAGAGGAGTTTGAAGTAACTTTGTCGATCAATTTTTGAAAACTTCAACTTTGAATGTTTTCTCATTTTCTCAAGTGAATCATGAGTTTCCACGAGAAGCCTTTGAATGACTAAGGGGATTATGAGGTTTTATGTCGGGTTCATTAATAAGGAGGCTCCATTTTTAGGGAAGTATCAAAATAGAAGGTAAAATGGAGGGGTTTTAGTGCCAGTCTCAACAAATGGTGACACATTGGGTGAAGCCTTGGGTCTCTACAAAATGAGGTCCGTACATAATTTTATTAGGAAGGAAACTCCATCACACAAAATCATAAGGGAGAAAATATATGTCCCATGACTTGCATATTGAAAATATCAAAGTGATTCAAAGAGGGGTGAGACCCGTTCAAATTGGATAGATTGCTTTCAAACTTATATCAAACTTTATGGTAAATGATTGAAAGGAATATGTAGGCAGTAAAGTAGAAATGAAACATCAAGAATGTTGAGAATAAAAGTTGTAATTCATTTATCTATTGTTTATTAGCTACCAATGATCATCCATAGCCCTGACAGAGTCACCCCAGTGTAACAATCTTTGTTCTACTTCCATCAAGCATCCATAGCGCCAACGAAGATACTTTCATGTCCCTTGTGATCTAGAAATCCTTTCCCTAAGCCTTTACCTTTTATAATATTTGATTCTCTTTTATTTAGAGATAAAGGTGGATGGGGTGATTCCAGTTAACCTTTAAAGGCACTAGGGATGACACTTGTGATAGTGAGATCCACTAACTTGATTATAGATGATCAAACTTCCTAAGTCGTGATTCCTAACCTACTACAAACATTTCATCTAGATCATTTCGTTTAGCTCTTGTAACATAGAAATTTGTTAATGTAGTATCTTAGCTCTCTGTTTTCCTAGTGTCTCTTCATATTGACAAGCTATGTTCCTCCACCATATCTTAACTTGTGATAGTGCGCAAATGGTTTGCATGTCTGAGGAGAAAAGTAGAATTGACATCATATTACATAGATGTTTATGCCCTCTACACCAAATGTGCTATGTTTAAGCATGTGACTTGCTTCAAGTTGTGAGAACTATAAAATCACAAAGACATACAACAATAAGGATAATGTAAAACTAGTAATCAAACAAATCAAGAAAACTCAAACTAACTAAAGAAACAAAATAAAAAGAAAAAAACCAGAAATAGTTTTTTTTTTATGTACAAGTGACCAATAGCCTCAATGGCTAACTAATATAATGCTTTAGGACTTGGTAATTTACAGGGAGAGATTCAATTTCTCCCTGAAGGTTTTGTAATTGAAAAGTGCCTTAGCCAATTTTTTCTTTGATAAGGTAAAGACCAAGCCAAAGTTGTTGAAATTTTGAATGTTTCCCTTTATCTTCATGTCGCTTGTCCCATTTCAAGACTAGGTACCCAGCTTGTAATTATTTCACCCATAGATTTCTTATCAAACCAATGTTTTATTGTTTTTTGGTGAGCTTCAAACTTGGTTTTGGTCTTGTCACATATTTCTTCAAGGTTCGGCAAGGTATTTATATGACTTTGGATGATTGGGTATTCTCTGCCTCACGAATGTTGTGCAAGTTGGAGAGAAGGTAGGTAAATGTTCAATGGTAACACAACTTCTTTTCCATACACAAGAAAATAAGGTGAGGTTCTGATGGAAGATTTTTGGGTGACACTATCCTCCCAGAGAGTAGTTTGTAATGCACTGTGCCAATTTCTCTGGTGATCAACCACGGTTCTCTTTAAGATATGGATGATGTTTTTTTTTGTGGATTCTACTAGGCCATTTCCTTGGGTGTAATAGTTGGTTGAATACTTTAAAATAATCCCCTTTTCCAAAAAGATGAAAAATACCTAGCATTTTCAAATAATAAAGAGTTAGAAATACCAAACCTCATGATAATGTGTTGCTCAAGAAAGTTTATCACTAATTCCTCATTCAATTTGACTAAAGGGATTGTTTCAATCCAACGTGTGAAATAATCAATTGCGGTCATCATTTACCTTTGTTTTTTGGATGAATCAGGATTTATCTCACCAATGATATCTAGGCCCTAGTTCTCAAAGGGTTCTTCCACTACTACATGTTGGAGAGGAAAAGCGGATTTATGTTCCCTCCCTGTGGATTTTTGACATGCTTCACAGCTTCTTGAGTACATGTGAGCATCCTTGAAGAGGGTGGGAAAGTAGCATCCCTCTCTTATCAATTTGTGAGTTGTTGTGTCTCTTGAGAAATGGCCACCAACTGGTCCATCGTACATATCTCTTAGGACCTTATCAACATCTTGTCTTTCAAGACATCTGATTAAAACTCAATTGCAATTCTTTCTGAACAAGATGCCATGTTGGGAAATATAGAATGTGTTGAGTATACATTATTGGTTGATCTTTCCAACCATCCTCCTCTTGTTCTTCAGCATCATCTCCTTGTGTCACTAATTTACACAATCCTTAACCTTTCATGATATTGGCTAGTTTGAATTCAAGGTCATACTCTTGGAGATTTTTCATCCAATTTATTCATCTTTCACCCAATTCCTTTTGAACAAACAGGGATCTCACTTTTGGGTGTGGGACAATGACTTTAATGTGATTTTTTAGGATATATAGTCTGAACTACTTGATTGCTTTATGGATGGAAAATTCTTGCTTTTCCACTAGAGGATAATTCATTTCAACACCTTGTAACCCAGCTCTCATAAAATCAACAAGGTATTCATATCGGTGCTCATCCTCTTGTGTGATTATCGCTGCTAATGAATGCTCGGATGTGAATGTATATAGAAGGAAATCTTTTGAAAAATCGAGACTCTAAAGAGATGGCGCATTGGCTATAGCGGTTTTAATATTTTCAAATTATTCCTTATCCAATGGTGTCCATTTGAATTGCACATCCTTTTTAATCATCCTTTGTAAAGGATTTACAATTTCATCAAAATATGGAACGAATCTTTTGACAAAATTGATTATGTTGAAAAAAGATTGCATTTACATCTTGTTGTGCGGTGGAGAAATTTGTAAATTGCCTTTGGTTATCTCTGTATCCACCGAAATCCCTTCTTTAGAAACAACATGTCTCAATAAAATTCCTTTTGAAACAACAAATACAGTTTTATTGGGATTAAGAAAAATTCCATATTTTCTATAACGTTCGAAAATATGCTTCATATGTTTTGGTTGGTCTTCTCTTTTTTTAGAATAAACGGTAACATCATCAAGGTAAATCACCACGCTTTGACCAATCAATCCTTCGAAATAAATGTCCATTTCCATTTGAAAGGTAGCTCCTAGGTTCATAATACCAAAAGGCATTCTTCGATAAGCATAAGTTCCCCATTTAGTTCGAAAAGTGGTCTTTAATTGGTCTAGTTCTGCCACAAGAAACTGATTGTATCCCGAAAAATTCTAGTAGGGAGAATACTTGAGATCCAGAGACAATTTGCAGGATTTTTTCCATTGGGGGAACTGGATAGTTATCTTTGTCAGAAGCGCTATTTAGATTTCTGAAATCTATACAGATTCTTATTTCTCCTGACTTTTTCCTTACATGCACCATATTAGATATCCAAGTTGAATGTCTTACTTTAAAAATTATTCGGGCATCTAACAGCTTCTTGAGTTCCTTTTGTATCATAGGTTCAAGAGTAGGATTTATCTTTCTGAGCTTCTTCTGAAATGAATCGATCCCTTCTTTGATAGGAATTACATGTTGTATAATTTGTGTGTCATAAGTCTTCAATTCGTCATATGTCCAGGAAAAAACATATTGATACTTCTTGAATAATTTTGTGAATGTGTGCTTTTCTTAATCTGAATAGTAGGTTCCTAGGTTAACATACTTAGGTTTTTCATATGTTCCTAGATTGACAAAGAAATGCATCATCGTGGAGTTTTTGGTCTTCGAATTAGCTGGCTTCCTGAACTTAGATTGTAAATTAATTAACTTTTCAAGAGTCAAAACATCCTTTGGAACACAATTTGTCTTGACCTTCTTAGTTTCTTCTTGATAATCTTGCAACTCTTGTTGATTTGTCTCATCATCAATCATTGAGTCTTGGAATGTATCCGAACTAGAAATAAAGTTGATAATTTGATAATCATAGTCGAACACTCTCCAACTTGTGACATTGTTAGGTCTGGATGGCCTAAACATTAGTTCAACCAAAAAACCATCGTCAGGAGGCATAAACATAGATGTTTCTTTGGCCAAAATATCAGCATCTACATTTTCATCACGAGGTATAGAATTAATATTGAATGCATCAAATGAATAGATAAAATTACATACCTCTTGCTGATAGGATTTTAGATGTGGAGAAAGGCACTAAATAGTATTTCTTACCTGTTGAACAATGATATCAGAATCACCAAACACTTTAAGGTATTTTACCTTGAGTTCAATGGCATTTTTGAGGCCTTGTACCAGGGATTCATATTAAACAATGTTTTTGGTGCATTCAAACTCTAAACGACATGATATAAGTGGTTTTCCTTGGCTAGGGTTGATCAATACACATCCTATGTTGGCTCCATCTTGTGTTTTAAAATCGTCAAAGAACATGGTCCACATGTCAGGAATGTTAGTTTTTTTAGTCAAACTAAATCCTAAGTTAGTAAGTACAAGATAGGTTCCATTATGTATTGATGGGAGAAGGCCTGATTGTAGTTCCAATGGTATTTTAGAAGTTTTATCTTCGTAACAACCATAATTGGTCTTGGAAAAATAATTTCCCAAGATGGAATGGGAAAAGCTAATGGGATCCTTTTTACCTTCCAATTTTGTCACTGTGTGCTTCACTATTAACAAGGATTTGATTTTCTTTTCCCTTATAGGGAAGCCACATATGAGACCAATCAGTAGAGAAATAATCTTGAAGTTTGGCTGACCAATCTATGCTCAAGAGAAATCCATAACTTTCTAGAATGTCTACTACAACTATGTCTATAGTATGATGAACCCTTATATCAGATGACAGTCCAATTAACACATCCCCGAGTTCCCCTTTCACTTTAACATATGTTCTATATAACTAGATAATCCTGGATTTTTTTTATTTGTGGGACAACATTTATTTTTTGGCAAAGAGAAAAAGGCATGATGTTAAAAGAGGCATCATAATCTACCAAATAGTTATGTACATTGAAATTAAAATTTTCATAAGTAAGCAGAAAAGGTGGTACATGAGATTTTGAAAAAGCGCCTATGTTTTTTACATTTATAGTTGATGTTATATCTACCTTATGGATTTTGGGTGTATCATTTCCATATATTACAATTTCAACAACTATGATAGTTTTTGTTTGAGTCTCATGGGGTTTGAAAGCATCATGTAGAATTTCACGTTGTTGTGGGAGAGAGAAAATATCAAACATGGAAATATTAGCTTTGATATTATTCATGTCTTCGATTACATTAAAATCTAGGGCGTGTAAATTTTAATTGTCCTTAGCTTTTCTAGGTTTTCCTTGAATTAGCTTTTCATTATTTCCAACAGTGCTAGATGTGCTTAGTTTATTTTTATTTGCTACAACAATTTTGTTAGTTTTATTGTAAGTTTTTTTTCTAGAACTATGTTGCTTTGTTTTGGGAGAATAGGGGGAGGTGTTGTTTTTCTAAGGGGGATGTTTTCTTCTTTGGAGGATGGGGTGTCAGATGGTGGACCTTTGTTGCACAAGTTATATCCTTTTAGGGAAACAACTTTTACAACTTGTGTATCTTCGGTAAGGATTTCGTCAATTTTTTCATCATCGGATTATACACACCAGTCCCAGAAGGGCATAGATGCTTCTTGGGGTGCTTCATTATTAGTATCAGAAGGAGCTTGTGTATGAATTTCATCATCTAAACATTGTTGATCTAGCAACTGATTTATTACCAGGGTCATAGGTTGACCCACTAAGGACACGTTTGTTCGGGATGATTTTGTTGATGATAAGAGAAAAAACTATCATTACTGAAACTATCTAGATTGAAATCCATGTGTGGTGGTTCTGGTGGGTTGTCTAGTTTCTTAAAAAATGGGCGGAAATTGTGTGGCTTGGATTATCCTTAGCCAACATTCTTCTTGAGGTCCACCACTTCATTCAATAATTTCTTAACCATTTTAACCACATTATCAATATCCTTGGATTCCTTGTCGGGTGGCTTAGTTAATAACACTGGATTCTTCCCAGTCGACATAGTTTCCTCATAACATGGATGTTGGTCATATGATGATAATTCTCTTTCCACAGTTTCAACTTCATCAAAGTTTAATGTCAATGTGTTTATGTTAGATTGTTTTACAAACATCCCAATGGAGGGGGTTAACACAACTGTATAATATTCAATAGATAATGATCGAGTAGGAGCTACCTCATGGGGAAACTTATTCAAGACATTTAGAAATCTCTGGTTAAAATATTTTACTCTTTCCCTTTTGTCCATTCTGATGGCTCCTAGTTCATTATGTAGGGATGCAATAGTTTTCCTTTCTCCAAACTTCCTCATAAAGAGAATTTTGAAACTATCGAAGTCTGTAATAGATTTGAAGGGTAGGCTGAAATACCAAGTAGAGAATTTCCCAGAAAAAGTATAAGGAAATAACCTACATACTACGTCATCATGTTGAACCCCTAAAAGATGTATAACCAATAAGAAATTATTGATATGGTCTTCCAGGGACCCGGGTTTTTCTGGTTCAAAGTTCGATAATAGTCTATCAAATTTATTTGGCATTTCATGAACTTCTCTAGCCAAATTTAGAGCTCCTTGGGCTCTCCATCGAGGTATGACCTCTCTGTGAATCCTTTTTTCTCCCATTATTTGTTCTATGGTGATTTCTAGTTGTACACCTTCAAATTATTCTTTAGGTTCGATGAAGAAACATGTAGCTCTGCTAAAGGGTACTGGGACCTCTTGTAAAGAAGTTTTAATAATTTCATCTATATATTTGACGTAAAAATCAGTATCTGTGTTAGGACATTCTACACAAGTTTCTTTTCTCCTAGGGAGTTCAAAATCTATAGGTAATTTTCCAAGCAATTTCGCGTAAGCACAAGTAATTCTATGAGTTTTGTGGAGTTCTTCTTGAGGTATGTGAAACCAGGTATCAGAATGTATTTCAGGACTATAGAAGCACTTCTGAAATTATCCTTCGAGTCTTCATAAATAATTTCTTTTTCAGACTTGATTCATGGAAATGAGGTAGGTCGTGAATTGGGATTACTCGTTGAAGACTAAATTTGGTTATTGTTTAGTTCATTTATGTAAGCCAAAAAATATTACCCTCCTTCTAGCGCCAATTTTGTTGAGGGGTCCAAATTCACCCAACAATAGCAAGGGGTACCACCTGGTATACAGTCCCAATTATACTACACATTGTTTGGATTAGGAGTCACATCCGAAATTTGGCCCAACTACCATTTATTGCTAACTTTTGGTTTTCTTACCAATCAAGGTCTGGTGTATTGATGAAGTGGATGGGTGAAATGCAGAGATGTAGATGAAGACCATGTATGTAAAGACAATTAATCTATCACTAATCTATGCTAACCTATTCTAGCTGGGATCAATGCTAACGTAATCGGTGATTAGTCTATATCACAGCAAAATATACTGAAATAACTCAGAAAACTCAAGACATTGGAATATTTAAAGGAATATCAATAACTACATAATATCATAGATTGTATAGGGATTAGTCTACAACAAAACAAAGCATTCTTATAGTCCATAGAAACAACAGATATCTTCACTTGAAATGGTTCAAATCTTCGATCCATTTCCACACAAAGTTAGTTCTATAACATGTTATCCATAAGGGCTTCTCGACATTCATTAAAATTGTATATTTTATCGAAAACGTTATTGGGTCTATACAATGCTTTAAAATCCCCCCCCCCCAAAAAAAAGTTCCTTGTTAAGGGAGTCTCTCGTCTCTTTTATACAAATAATAGTAACACTTATTTGTCTTTTCGCCTTCTTCTTGAAGAAGCGGTTACAAAAATGTTCGCATTCCCTTCTCTTATGACAAGTGGAAAAAAGGATGAAACTTGAGGTAGTTAGGAAAAGGACAAAAAGAAAAAAAATCATGTTCTTTTCCTATGAACTTTTTCTCTAGAGATAAGATGTCCAAACTTCCAACTAGTTATACAATGATTCAATCCTCCCATAAGATATTTTCTCCAACATTTTTATGATCATGGAAATGCTATCATCCAAGGCACTCATATCTTTCTCTAAACCTGTCATATAAGCATGTATCATAGTATGGAGGTTGTAATAAATGATGATCAATAAGATCAATTGAGACAAAGGTTTATGCTTCGACTATTTTTCTCCTTCGACTTGTACTTTCCCAAACCACATTCACTAATTCTTCCATGACCAAATTATTCCCAAGTTTGTCTAACCTTGGGAGCTAACCATTCCTTATCAACACTTAATAAACTTTGTGAGTTCTTGAACGGATCCCCATTTCTTTGGTTACTTCTTTATTCACTTGTTTCCCTACCTATTTGCAATGGTCTAATGCATACAATTTTGTCTTCCTTTCTAATTTCGAGGGTCTATACAATTCCATAGCTGCATCAAGATTCTCCGTTGACTAAGTATCAATGTCTTCTTTACCTTCCTGGATAGTGTTGTATTGTGTCAACTGGATTTGTATCTGGTCCTTTTGTTCAATAACTGTTGCATCCATGTTTTTGAAGAGATGCAGGTTGGCATACATATCGATGATGGAACCTTCCATCTCATTTCTCACTTTTTTTGCGCTAGATTTAAAATTAAGGAGACTTATTTCATCTATCTTAAATTTTTAGAGCCTCTCTTCTAACTCTTTGATCCTCATTTATTTTTCCTTATTTTGTTGGAAAAGCCTTTGAATATTGTCAATAGTTTCATCCATGAATGAAAACATTGATCTAGATGTTTCCACAAGGTCTTCCCTAACATCTCCTATGACGGGAACTTAGGTCACTACTGATAAAGGAGATCCTTCTACTGCTGGAACTTTTTTAACCCTTTCCTATACGATTTGGCCAGTTTTTCTATCGTACATGAAACTGCGGAGATCCAATATTTCAGTTGACCGAAAAGGTTCCTAAGGCCAAATACCTAAACCACTACTCGTTGTTTCTACTCCTGTGTCGGTAGTAAACTTTCTAGGGACATCCAATTCCATTAGGTGTGTGTCGCCCTCTCTATCATCTGCATTCTTTTTCATCCTTTCTTCTTCAGCAACTTCATCTAATGCTTCCTTTGATTCTAATTATGTTGCTACCCTTTCCGCTTCAGCTAACTCTTTCTCCTTCTTGGCAACATCTTTTGCTTCATCCTCCACTTTTGCGTTTTCTTTTGCTTCATTCTTTGCCTCAGATTTATCTTTGTCAGCTTCTAACTTTTGTTTCTTTCTAGAATTTTTTCTCCTTTTCAACACCTTCTCTTTGGCCCTCCTCTTTTTATCATTTGGTGCTTCTTCATCCTCTTTTGTGGAACCTAAATAAGTCAAGAGGGAGATGGGGGAAGATCTCTCAGCTTCATCTCTCTCAACATATTTTCTATTCGCCTCTCTTGCAACTTCTTCATCGATGATCCTACCTTTTGGTTGACCTCGCCTGTTGAAAATAGCCTCGTCATAAGTTATGGAATTTTGATGTACTTATTCTTCCCAAAAATCGGTGGTGTATTCATAAGGGAGTCTCATTCTATGAATATGATCTTTGACAATTTTCTTGGGGTCATGTCTCCTTAATATTTCCTCTCCAAAATGGTAGGAGAGAAAGATGTCTACTTCTTCTTGGACTTGTTTGGTGTTTTCAAAGAAGTAGTTCCCAATGTAAAGAGGCAATGGAGGCCAAATGGATTTCTTCAATCTATATAGTATTCCTCCAACCCCATGTATTATGGTTTGATATGCTACTTCCTGGAGCACAAGATTTTTGGGGACAAACCTAGGAAGTAAATGAGGTGGTTTCATTGCACCATATATCCTGATATATTTACCATGTTCCATTAAATACCAATCCCCAATCTTCCTTCTAACTGATACGACATTTTCGGTCATAAAAGGTGGGGAGGTGAAAAAAATAAACTTTTATAGTGGGTAAGTAAGTGTTCACATGTCCTTTGATATTTTGTTCGATCTTTGTGCTCCCAAAGCACCTTATAGTAAATATGGATAGAGGAATCAACGGGAAACCAACTCCATCCCATGTTCAGGTATTTGTGAGAAATGCACATTATGATCCAGGGGGTCATTCATCTTCAAAGTTACACCGATCCAAAATCAAGAGAAAATGGTACAATTGTAAAGAGTTCGTCAAGACATTTCCAGCGACACTGAAATCGCTTCGATTGGGCTTCGTATGCAGAAGTTATGGTTGAATGAAGTTCAATTGTGACAGTTCGGGAAAGTCAAAGCGACAGTAAAAAAGAAGGTGCAATGCCCAGGTTTGGTAAGAATCAAGATTTTACCATTTAAAGCATAAAAAGGGATAATGCATTTTAAGAGTTGAATGGTTATTAGCTATGGGTTATAAAAACATATCTAAGATAAACTTTATCCCATGGTTCAACGCATATTTAATGGCTATATATGCCAACATATATAAATGGTTCAATGTTTATAACGCATTTAACATATATGGTGCAATGGTTATGGTTAAGACCATATGAAAAGGTTGAAATGTGGAGGCACGCGGTTAATGGTAACATCAAATGGTTCGGTGCACAGTTAAGACATAACATCAAATGGTTATAACATTGGTGCACAGTTAAGTGGCGGTTACATTATATATGGAACAACCATATTGCATGGTGCGTTGACATCCCTTAACAGTTTAAGGTTTTTTGCACAGTTTAATGCGACATTGTTGGAATAGCCTAGGGATGATATCCATTCTGTGGCATAGATCCGTGGTAACACTTAGCAGATGTAATGTCACATTGCATAGTTCAGCGACTTTGCATAACAGTTTGGAGTTGAGCGCGGGTTTTGTTAACAGGTTTGGCGCGATATGTGCAAATTGTTATAGCCATAACAACACCATGCTAAAAAAGGATGCGCGTAGCCTGAAGATTATCCATTCTGTTATCAAATCGCGCAAAGGTAGATTGAAACACGCCAAGATCAGGGGTCAAACTCTTGATCTCAGCTTATTTAACTCGGTGTTTTGGCCAGTGAAGGGGAAGTTCTTCATATAGAGATTTCTAGATGCTGGCAATGTTATAATCGACTGTTCTCACTATGTATTTGGCTTTCCATGCCATTTTGGAGGCCAATTTGTACTTTTCAAGGGAGGAGAGTTTTTGCTGTAAATTTGCCCAGATGTTGTTCCTGTGGAAGTCGACTAGTCTCTGTTATAATTCGGCTTATTTGCTTTTGAAGACCAGATTGTAATTTCCAGAGAGGAGTCTTGAAGACTTTATGTCTAGCATTTTGTTTACAGCTGCTGATTTGTAATTGCCAGAAGAGAGGTCTTGAAGGCTTTGTACAACAATCTGATTTACAGTTGCTAAAGTTGATGCTAGAACCATTTTGTACCATTCTAAAGAGATTAATTGGATTGGTACCCATTGGAGAGGGACCCGGAGACGTAGCCCAGTGAAGGGGGTGAACTCCGTTAACAACTTTTGTTTGTGACTCTCTTTTGTTGTTCTCATTTACTGTTTTCTCTTTCTGTTTCAGTTTTCATTTCATTTCTGTATTTAAGCATTCGATTAACTGTTAATGCTAATTCATGGATTCAGCAAACTGATTAAACGCATTCTTTTAAACTTTTAATGCACTAAAGTTGAGATCTGACTGATCATATTATTGTATCAGAGCATGTTAACTGCTTGTGCAAAGTTTGTGAATGCTTACCAAGTCCAAGTCGAAACTTGGTGAAGGAGAACTAGTAGAAGGTGAACCTAAGATTGGCTGGAGGAGGTCATTTTCGAGAACAACCATGTCTTCTCCACGAGGGGAAGAAGAAGGACATACAGAACGGGAAAAGCATGTTGTTTCTGAAACTGAGTTTTTGGAGGCTTTTATCAGCATGAAATCCATGATGGAAATTCTACTCAATGAGCGAGCGGAAAGGAAGAAGAAAGAAGAAGAATCTTCATCCAAAGATGCAGAAGTGAAGAAGGAAGAAAAGGGAAAAGGATTAGGAGATGATGGCGATCCTCCTGAAACTAATCAGACTTCCTCTTCTTCTCACACTTCTCATTCGAATAATGCAAATACTAATATGTCATATTTCAAATTGAATGTAAAATTTGAATTACCAATTTACAATGGAGATTTAGATGCTGAAAAGTTAGACAATTGGATCAAGCAGCTTGAAGTATACTGCAGGGTGTAGGGCATTAATGATGACCCTTCCAGGATTCAGTTGGCCACTTTGAGAATGAGTGGGATGGCTCTTACTTGGTGGGAGAGAAAAATTCAGCTAGATCTTCGAAAGCATGGTAAAATAATTTCAGTTTGGAATGAATTCATTGAAGTATTAAGAAAGCAATTTTATCCTTTAGGTCACATGCAACAATTAATAATGAGCTGGAAAACTTTTAGACAAGCTAAAGGACAAAGCATTCAAGAATATACTCATGAATTTAGAAAGAGGGCTATTGCATTGAATGTTGCATTGGATACGCAAGAAACTCTTCTTAAATATATTGGTGGCATGCATTCCTATTTGTGACATACTTTGTTAATGTTTAATCCCAGTAATTTGGATGATGTATGTGTTCAAGCTACACATTTAGAAGCTAGGGGTAAGCATGATAATGATTCTTTTATGAAGAAGTCATCTAAATTTGAAAACAAAGATAAAATCAAAGATAAAGGAAAGAAATCAGCTACCATCAAGAAAGAGGGTGAAAAACCCACATGCTCACATTGTCAGAAAGAGAATGATGTTTCTAGGTGTTGGAAACTTCATCCAGAATTAAATCCAAAATGGATGGGAAGAAATAAAAACAAAGATAAAGATAATCAAGCAGCTACTACAGCAGTGATTCAGAACTTGGGATCTGATTCAGGTGATGAGACTAAGATCACAACAATTGGGATCCAAGGTAAAAATAAAGGTATATCTCTTTCCATTAATGCAAGTTCAAGTTCTAATTCATGTGCAAGTACAAGTACAAATCTGCTATCTACTTCTATGCAAAGTGATAAAAGAAGAAGTGAATTGTTTCATGTTTGTGTCATTACAAATCATACAAAAGTTGACACATTGTTTGATAGCGGTTCTCAAGTCAATTTGATATCAAAAGAAGTGGTTAAGAAACTTAATCTAGTTACTAGTCCTCATGAAAAACCCTATCCTCTTGGTTGGGTTACTAATGATACACAATTGCAAGTTACAAAGAAATGTGTTTTGAAATTTGCAATCACTGATAAGTTTATGGATGAGGTAGAAATGGATGTAGTACCACTTGACATTTGTGGAATTGTACTTGGGAGTCCATATTTGTATGACCGGAAAGCAGTCTTTTATAGAGAGCAGAACAAATATCATCTCTTTAAAGGTGGTGTGGAATACATTGTTCGTGCACATCGTATGAAAACAAATCTAGCTTTAGTCACTACAAGTCAAATGAAAATGATAGTGAATGCTAGTAGGAAGTTTGCATTAATGGTTGTTAAATGTGAATCATTGGAGAGTGGTAATCTGGAACATGGAATTGAATTCATTAAAAGTGTTCCCGAGTATGGTTCTTTGTTACAGGGACCTGAAAAACTATCACTTAATAGAGATGAACATCCTAAGGTTTGGGATGAACAGTTGCAGCACATGCAGTGCATTAAATCTCCTTTTGAGACTTGTTTTTTTTATCTGTTGAAGTCACATGTGGACTTTTATTTCGGCACAAACGATGTGAGAGGTGGACATCATGATGCAAAGAAAATAGTGCAGCAGATAGTGCGAGAACAGCAGGAGACGAGCCAGGCAATTTGCAAAGCCAGGCATGAAAATCATCATCCGTTTGAGGTTGAAAGGCAAGTTTGGTTGCATATCACCAAGGGAAGATTGAAAGGTAAAAAGCTCAATTTTGTTTATGATCATTTTGAGATCTTTGAAAAGAAGTGTAAACATTCTTTTTGTTTGAGCTTATCTCCAATGAATACAGTTGTATATGCAAAGAATTTTAAATGGTATAAGCCTCCTTTGGTCATGGACAAGGAGACTAATATGCAGATTCTAAGCAAGGTAGGATGTATGGAGATTGGAAAGGTGAGGGAGTTGTACCCTCACCTACCTGCAAGGTGATCTAGGCTTTTGGAGGTCCAAAATCTATCCAATGGGGAGGAATGATCTAGGGGGTCATTCATCTTCAAAGTTACACCAATCCAAAATCAAGAGAAAATGGTACAATTGTAAAGAGCTCGTCAAGACGTTTCCAGTGACACTGAAATCGCTTCGATTGGGCTTCGTATGCAGAAGTTATGGCTGAATGAAGTTCAATTGCGACAGTTCGGGAAAGTCAAAGTGGAAGTAAAAAAGAAGGTGCAATGCCCAGGTTTGGTAAGAATCAAGATTTTACCATTTAAAGCATAAAAATGGATAATGCATTTTAAGAGGTGAATGGTTATTAGCTATGGGTTATAAAAACATATCTAAGATAAACTTTATCCCATGGTTCAACGCATATTTAATGGTTATATATGCCAACATATATATATGGTTCAATGTTTATAACGCATTTAACATATATGGTGCAATGGTTATAGTTAAGACCATATGAAAAGGTTGACATGTGGAGGCACGCGGTTAATGGTAACATCAAACGGTTCGGTGCACAGTTAAGACATAACATCAAATGGTTATAACATTGGTGCGCAGTTAAGTGGCGGTTACATTATATATGGAACAGCCATATTGCATGGTGTGTTGACATCCCTTAACAGTTTAACGTTTTTTGCACAGTTTAATGCGACATTGTTGGAACAGCCCGGGGATGATATCCATTCTGTGGCATAGATCTGTGGTAACACTTAGCAGATGTAATGTCACATTGCATAGCTCGATGAATTTTCATAACAGTTTGGAGTTGAGCGCAGGTTTTGTTAACAGGTTTGGCACGATATGTGCAAATTGTTATAGCCATAACAATACCATGCTAAAAAAGGATGAGCGTAGCCTGAAGATTATCCGTTCTGTTATCAAATCGCGCAAAGGTAGATTGAAACGCGCCAAGATCGGGGGTCAAACTCTTGATCTCAGCTTATTTAACTCGGCGTTTTGTCCAGTGAAGGGTGAGTTCTTCATACAGAGATTTCTAGATGCTGGCAATGTTATAATCGATTGTTCTCACTGTGTATTTGGCTTTCCACGCCATTTTGGAGGCCAATTTGTACTTTTCAAGGGAGGAGAGTTTTTGCTGTAAATTTGCCCAGATGTTGTTCCTGTGGAAGTCAACTAGTTTCTATTATAATTCAGCTTATTTGCTTTTGAAGACCAGATTGTAATTTCCAGAGAGGAGTCTTGAAGACTTTCTGTCCATCATTCTGTTTACAGCTGCTGATTTGTAATTGCCAGAAGAGAGGTCTTGAAGTCTTTGTACAACAATCTGATTTACAGTTGCTGAAGTTGATGCCAGAACCATTTTGTACCATTCTAAAGAGATTAATTGGATCGGTACCCATTGGAGAGGGACCCAGAGACGTAGCCCAATGAAGGGGGTGAACTCTGTTAACAAATTATGTTTGTGACTCTCTTTTTTTGTTCTCATTTATTGTTTTCTCTTTCTGTTTCAGTTTGCATTTCATTTATGTATTTAAGCATTTAATTAACTGTTAATGATAATTCATGGATTCAACAAACTGATTAAACGCATTCTTTTAAACTTTTAATGCACTAAAGTTGAGATCCGACAGATCACATTATGTCTAGAAGGTATGAAGACATATGGAAGATGGGGAAGCTACCTAGTTGTGCTTTTGTAACTATTGAAATTGCATCTTTAACATTCTCAGAAAATATGTCTTCCCAGTTGAATGAGGCCCCTACATCTACACAAAAATAAATTAATGGCATATATGAAAAAGGAAAGTGTGTTGCATCTGTTTCCCCATACAAGCTACACAATATGGCTACCATATATTGGTAGGGTCTTCTTAGATTGGTTGTGGGGTATCAACTCTTGGGCAGATATTTAAACTGTGTGTCTTCTTTATACCAAGTGGGGAACAAATCCTTCAGTGTGAGCTCCAACTAGCTAAGGTGTTGACCATCTAGGTTTTTGTTTCCGGCCTCAAGATGATAACACTTATATAAATCATCAAGCATGAATGAAGCTATTGGATCTTTTCTTGCATAAAAGATATACCTACTATCTACATCTGCATTTTTCAAAATCTAAGAGATGGCGTCTGCACAAGAGAAAATTGTTGGATGCAGGCCACCACCCTGAAAATTCCCGATTTTTTTATGTTCTTAAATTCCTAGAGTTCACCTGGGTCCTATGATTTTGTAGAGAAGCTTGATTTCTTGAACATGTAATAGAATTCCCCCCATTTCAAATTCTCTCCTTTGTCTAGAAGTCCTGATGTATCATCGTATATGGTCCTAACACTTTCTGTCTCTTTTGTATGTTGGGAGCTTCCAGATGGTTCACCCCCTGATGGATTCATTGTTGTTTTCTTTCGTGGTGACATGTCTGAACATACAGACAAGATAAATTTGGAGTATGTTATTTAAAAAAAAAAAAGAATGATCAAAGCGATCATAAGAATTAATGAAAACCAATGATCACCTGTTGTTCCTCATAAATGTCAAATAGCAGTCAATGCTCGTTGAGATTCTAGGGTGAAAAAACTTGGGCATTAACCTGGAAATCAAAGCAAAACAAAAAAACTCTCTAAATGCAGGTCGGAGGGAAAAAGAGTAATGCCTTCGAGCATATCGTAGGAGTTGTTAGTAACTTCTCCAATAAGTATTCAGAAGATTTTTAGCCAGCCTTGGGGTGCTCGTAGGTCTTACAAAGAAATACTATGATCATATCAAAGGAGTTAATATTAACTCCTCCAATACGATTGAAGGAGTTTCTTTCAATTACTCTGAATGTGTTCAGAGGAGTTGAGTTTAACTCTCCTGATCATATTGGAGAAGTTAGTAGTAACTTCTCCAATATGCTTGAAGAGTTACTAAACAATTTTTCAGAATAAGTTCTTTGGGAACACAAAGAATGGCAAGAAAAACTTCAACTAGCCTAGAGGAATAGAAGGGACATTTAGGGTTCACTTCTAGATCTAGACTTCATGCCTTAGACGAATTTGGAGGGAGTTTTTCAATGGTTAAAAGCGAGAATAGGGCCTGGGAAAGGATCGATTGCAGTTTTCTTCAGAAGGGGGAAAGGTTCGATCATTTTCCTATTCTGTAGCCATGAGTGGGTTGAATATTAGTATGAGGTTGGTGACAAATGCATAGGGCCTACTGTTGGTGAAGCGGTGAATACCAAAAAGTGATATTTATATTCTAGGGAAAAACGATAATCAGAAATAAAACCCAACCCTAAATTTAAAGAACAAGATAGAGAGGGATATACTTACCCGATTAAACGTTGCCACATGTTGGGAAAGGATAGGGGGTTTTCTCGAACGACATTTTATCCCAAATCTCTTGTTCTCCGGTTTCTAGTCACTTGCATGTAGTCCAAATGGCAATAGTCTTAACCTTGTTTCACTTTATATAGCCTCGGGTCAATTAATGGAAATTAATGTGGTAGGTTAGGTTGGAGGATTTTAAAACAACTTCATAGAATTTGTTTAGAGGAGATAATACTAAATCCTCTAAGCATATCAAAGGAGTTAGAAGTAACTCCTTTGATATGATTGGAGGGGTTATTCTTAACTCTTGCAATAGTCTTTGCTTATCGAAACGACTAGAAAGAAATCCTTTGAGCTGCTCAGAAGAGTTAAAAGTAACTCCTCCGAGTTGTTCGGAAGAGTTTGAAGTAACTCCTTTGAGTTGCTCAGAAGATTTGAAAGTAACTCCTTCAAGTTGTTCGGAGGAGTTTGAAGTAACTTTGCCGAACAATTTTTTAAAACTTCAACTTTGAATGTTTTCTCATTTTCTCAAGTGAATCATGAGTTACCAGGAGAAGCCTTTGAATGACTAAGGAGCTTATGAGGTTTTCTCTTGGGTTCAAAAATAAGGAGGCTCCATTTTTAGGGAAGTATCAAAATATAAGGTAAAATGGAGGGTTTGTAGTGCTGGTCACAACAATCTAGTTAAAAAGGTGATAATTTAAATATGAGTATGCATGTTGACAATATTTTGGTAACTATTTACTAAATGAATTATTAGTATGTGTTTATTTTAATTGTTGTTAAATTGTGTGAACTATTTCCATAGTTAGACATCAAACCTTTATTTCATATTCAAATTCATGTTATTTTTCTATATTGAGTGTGAGTATAAACATTTGTCCTTTTCTCAGTAACTATTTTTTGAGTCTAATCTTATGTGTATTAGTTTTAATTCTTATTAGGTTGCGTAAACTATTTCCACAATTGGATGATTTATCTTTTATCTCACATTTAATATATGTCAAAATTTTCTTGCTCATGTTTGAGATATTGTGAATTGATTCCATATCTTAGTCAAGATGGTGTAGTTTTTGAATAGAAAGTAAATTAGTAAAAAAACTAAAGATTATGTTTCTTTATTTATTCTTTGTGAATTGATTCCATATCTTTCCAATCGTAAAACAGTAAAAAACTTTGTTTTAAGACATATAATCAAAATTAAAATCAATCAATTGTAAAACGGATGCCTTGGCATAGCCAGAAACATCTCAAGGGTTACAAAAATTTCCTTGGCCTCAAAGTATTCCAAACCAAGGAAGGGTAAATTATTCCTCTTTCCAACATTTGATATAAAATTGGCATAGACTACAACCCATTTCTCACTTGATGGCAAGGTTAAACTGACAACAAGTGGGATATTCCTATGACCTAGATCCTTCCATTTTATCCTTTGTTGTTATATATCTTTACTGGTTATACTTGAAAAAAAAGATGTAGACTTGGAGATCTCAATTATGACCATAACTAGATATCATTATTAATTTTGAGAAGAGATTGTTTAAATGGGTGTAAATCTTCTTTCATAGGTTTTTGGTCCAATTGTATAGTAACTATATGAACAATATCATATAGCTATAAGACCTATAATCACAACACTGAAAGATAGTCACATAAATGAAAAATATTCATTTGATCATAAACAAAGGCATAGCCACATACTTCCACAAGAACAACACAATATAAATTACAACCTAGTAGCATTAACCTTGTAGGAACAATCTCCATTCACTTGAGGAGCGAGGAAAATAGGGGCTCATGAAAATATTAACATAACTTCTCTTGCATATCATAACTATTGTGTTGTCATAGGCCATGCTTGTCACTGATCAATAAATACTGAACCAAAAGTTGATAAAAAAACAAATTTAAACGAATGTATTAGTCTTGTTAGAGAAATTGAATTTGATGGTTTCAATTCCATCCCAAACCTATTAAATTGTGGAAAATAACCAAGAGAAGCATGACTATAGAGATGGATTTAATGAATAAATACCTGGAATGAAAATCTTTGCTCCCCTTTTTCTTTGAAAAATCTCTTCCCCCTTTTACCTTGGTCATACAACATACTATGTATGTGCAATCTTTGGAGGTTTTCACAATCTAGAATAATTTTAATGAAAGTAAGGTCATACTATCTATGCAACCCATTTTTGACATAAATGAATCAATTTGGGTAGCTGGAACTAATTCTGCAATTGGACATGAAGAAAGAATTTGTGGCTAGAGAAAAGGGAGAAAAAAATTGCAAGCTAGAGAAAAGGAAGAAAGGATTCGCAGGAGAAAGAAAGTAAGAGAAAATTTTGCATTTATTCCAAATATTGGATATGGGAAAAGGGAGAAAGAATTTTCAAGAGCAGGAAAGTAAGAGTAAATTTTACATTTATTCCAAATACTAGATATGGGCCGTATCATGATGGTGGAAATATCTATTCTTTTGTACACTCATGAGTTTGCTCCTCCATATTTATTTCTACAATAATGTAACATTTGTAGTGGTGTTTCGACCCGCCCACCGAAGCAAGGATCTCCAAACAATTTAAATGGTGATTCTACCCACCCACCCAGACCTCCAAACAACTTCAATACCTAATTTGTCCCACCCACCTAGACCTCCAAATGATATCAATGGTGCTTGGACCCCTTTTCAATGGTGATTCAACAAAGTAGTGTAATTGTTCACGTTTTTCAAAAAAATAAATTTATAGTACTAGAAGATTTTTCTTCTAGATAACACTGTGTGAACGATTTTAGGTTACATTTTTCTCTATTTTGTTTTAGATTAAAGTTTAAAAAATTGAAATTATGCATAGATTACAAGTAACATTTGCTACTTCTAGTCATGTCTTCTATCACGTTTGAAATTGTGAAACATAAATATTGCTATGTTAATGTCTTTTCATTATGCATATATTTTATTATTTAATTGGTCTCCAAGTTCAAAATATAGAAACATATTAGTTGTTCAAGTACAATGTTTTTTGGGAAAGTTATCAATCACATCAAAAAATCATTTTTTTTTTTAATTTCTAGTCAACCTTTAAATGTAACTCAACCATGGTTGTTTACATTGTACATAGAATGAGGTGTAAGAAGTGAGTTGTCAAATATACCTTCCCCATAAAATGAATGATTTAGAATTTTCTAATATATATCTTAGGAGGCCCTTTTTTTACCTCAAAATTCTCCTAATGTAATGTTGGATATATGTAGAGCAGTCACATTGATTGGTATGCTTGGATTTGTATCATATTGGTTTACCAAAACAACCATGGATCATGCATGCTTTTAAAATGTGATTATCAAAATTCTATCCAATTGATTAATAATTCTACATACACCACACACATTAAAATACATCAATTAAAAAATTATGATTATAAATTCGTGCTTTTATATTAATGTTTTTTCTCCAATGAACATTAAAAGAAAATGGCATGTTAGGACTTATACATTGTGATTAACCCTCATAAAAAATGTGGAATAACACACAATAAGAGAAGATTTTATATAAAAACACCAAACTATCCCTATCAATGAAGAAAAATTTTATGTGATGAATTATTATCATCCATATGTGGTTGATTTTTTTTTATTGATTAAGCCTCTTAATTTTAGATTTATATAAAAAAGAAATCGATTTACTTAGATTCATATTATTTTTAAAAATGTGATAATCAAAATACTAACTAATTGATTAAGAGTTCTACATACACTACACAATAAAATACATCCATTAAAAAATTATGATTATCTAAAATTACTTGTATATCAATGTTTTTTCTCAAATGGACATTATGAAAAAAAAAATCTTATTTAAAGTATTTTCTTATATTTCTATGATATATTTCTCTTGTTGAAGACTACTTTTGTCTTTCTAATTTTAATCATTGTAATTCCTTTTATAAATATCATGGTGGGATTTAGTGGTTGGGATGTGTTACGAGGAAAATCACTCTATGGCATGGGGTAAACCACAACAGACAGAAATGACTACATAAATCAACTCTAATCTCAAGTATTCTATATAAACAAATATGCTAACAAGACAAGATAAAGAGCCTACCTCATCCTAATGTTCGATGAAGTCCATTGTTGAGCACTTGACTCAAAGCTATACACCTACAACTTGTCCTCAACAACCAATATACGCAAGCATATGGTGATAATATATAAAGTTGGCACATATAATAACATAATCCATCAATATTCATAAAAAATATGCCCATGGAATAAAAATTCAAATATTTGTGAGACATTAATTGGATGAGAAAAGAGTATTTCTATTAAAATATAATCAACAGAAGTGTATGAATGACAAACTTCTATCTCGGTGCGTTCGGAACCGAGAAACTAAGTCCCTTCCAGCTGGGCCTCCACCACTTCAATCCTCCATCAAAGGCAAGTTCATATAAGAGAGACAATGAGGTTCTCCATCAAATAGGGAAGATCTTGGAGGATGAACAATGTGTTCAGACATAAAAGGACAAATGGATGTAGACTCAATATGAAGTGAATAATTTATCCAGAGTAACTTTGCTCTCAAAGTTGAATTCTTATCTCTTCTCCATAGCTTGGATATGGCCCATTTATAGCCTTCAAATGGAACTGAAGGGCCAAGTTGGATCATTTCTAGTATATGGAAGGTCAAGGATCATGGATCTCGTGACGTGGCATGGAAACCCGACACCATTTTTTTAATTTTGGGCACAAAACCTTATGTACGTCAGTTGTAATGGTGCAACCTGTGAATATGCATGTTGTATAGTTGTTAGGATGCGTATATGTGGAAAAATATGGTTTTTATCTCTGGGAATTGCAAAACATGGACTTAAAGTCTGCATAGGGAAATGGAAAAGGCCTTATGAGCAAGTTGCACGGGGTGAGGAAAATATTTCTATAACAGATTCCTCCTAATGTGTGAGGTCAGAGGAGCATCTGCGATGGCCGAAATACATTATAACTCCTAGAAGTGCAGTAATGGAGACCTAGCTAGACGAACTAGTTGCTCATAAGAATATTACAATCCATAATGACTTTGTTCACATGGCTACCAATTTGAATTACATTGCAGATCCATGTGGAAATATACCAAATAGTTGTTCATGGACATGAATAGGAAATACAAGGGTAGATACATGCCAAAGGATTTCATAGACATGAACAAGGCCCAATGAAAACTCGTCTCAAAATCAATCTGAAGATATATGTATAGAATGGAGTACAATATGATCTCCCATGATCACTGAAGTCATATAGGTACTGGTCCAATGAATAATAGCAACAACTCAGGAAAGTTGTGACTATGAACTAATGTCTTCAAGTCTTCTACATGATCTGCTAAAGGTGCAAGTCTACATCGTTTGAATAAAGCAGTTGAGGTGGAACACAATGAGACTTCATTTGATTATCAATCATTAAGGTATATCGTTAACAAACATGAGACAGTCTACCGATAATGAAAGTAGGTATCAATGCACTGAGCACATTCTTAAAAGTGTGATTAAAGGAGTTGAGGTCAAACACTTGAAGAATCCATCAATCAGGAGACATTGATGTATTCCCAACTATTGATGGTGAGAGAAAATGCCACTGATGACTGCAATCCTTTAGGTACTCATAGGACTCTAGGTCTTGTTTCCAGAATAGATGGGTTGAAGTTGATGGAAGGAGACTCACTGAAAGGATATAATTAAGGCATCTATCAGCAATTAGCACGAGGTACAAAGTAGTAGCTTGATGATTTGGAGGAACTCGAATGAAGAACATGTTCATGAACCAATGACCCTGTGCATCCTTTGCATGCACCAGATGAAAGCAGTGCATGAAAAAGACCCTCTAAATAGCAACCAATAAGGAAAATTGTTGACAAAGACGAGGAAAACACCAATAAGGATAATGGCATCCAAGACATTGCATGATCCAAGATCTTTTCATCGGGTGACTTATTAAAGAACTGTATTAAATGAGCATAAACTAAAATACACCATAAAGAAGGAAAAAATCAAAAGGAAAGAGACATAAGAATGAAAAATGAACACAAAGAACTTAATAACGGAGTTCGTCCCTGGTGGACTACGTCTCTGAGTCCTGCTCTCAAATGGGTAGGTCTTTTTATTAACTCCACAAATGAATTGGGAAAAATATGTAAGTATACCTCATTCTAGAGTTAAGATACATAATCTTTTCTTAGATCAGAAAACTAACACCACCACTGCGTTCGTGGCATCGTTTTACCTAAAAATGAATGTCTCCACACCTCAATCTAAGTCTGACACTTTCATGCCCAAGAGACACCTATACCTTGGTTATCGTGTCGCTACATCTGCAATAAATAACTGAGAAATATCGAAAAGCATGCCCCAATACATACACAGTCCGTATGGAAGCACTCGGTTCTCCTCTCTTCTTCTTGTGTATCGAATGTACTGGCGAAGGCCTCCTTTTATAAAATTTGTGGGCGGTTAGGAATAAATGAATCTGTTTGGTGCATTGGTTGTGGAGGCTATTTTAAGGTGTAGGTTGTTGGGGAGGTTCTGGGGTCGAATCCCATGGACTCCCCCTTTTAAACCACAGTTTTAACAAACTTTGGAAGTCTTTACGAAATTTGATGGGCATTTTAACTAGTGGAATACCCACTAAAATGGCGGAGATACTGCTATAATGGTGAGCTTGGTGGAATATGTTGGAATGGTTTTGGTGGATGGCTATATATAGTGGCGGTTGGCCATATGTAGCATATGATTGTTGGCATATTATGCTATATGGAGGGTGGTCATGTGGTTTGACATATAACTAGGGGTTGGGCCAAATGCCTAGCCCCTTAAACCTTTCCTTTGGTGCCCACTTAAAACATTAAACTTGAATATAATTTGCACCACATTACAAACAAGGACTATATAGTGGTGTATTTGTTGGCGTGGAATGGTAAGTCCTTTGGGCTAAGGACATCAGGAGTTCGACTCTTGGGGATTCATATAATTTTGGTCACATGCTAAACACTGGAGGGGTGCCACGTGGCAGCCCATGACTGGGCCACATGGCACCATATCATTTTTCCATGAAAATAACACGTATCATCACCTAATTTTCCCATGTGTCTTCCATCAATCTGTATGACCTTGCCACATCATCCCATGACAACTCAACATTGTGCAACATCATATGTACAGACATGCCACGTGTCACCCTTGTAGTGGTGCCACGTTTCACCTTGACTTTTGACTTTTTGACCAAGTTTGACTTAAACTTTGACCGCTTATATCTTTTAATCCGTAACTCTGTTTGATGATCCCTTTGTGCCATTAGAAACATTGAGACACACTATTCACGATCATGTCGTTATAATTGAGTTTTGGGAACTTTAAATTTTTTCCCTTTCTCTGTCTGTTGAAGCCATTCTGAGCATCCTGAGTTGCCTCTGTAAGTTCTGATTTGTTCTTAGCCTTCTTTAGATCCTTTTTGGATCTTTCCTTCCCACTGAGAGATTTTTGGACCACCAAAAGCTTTCATCAATCAACTGGTAAGTGAGGGAAGAGTCCCCTCACTTTGCCCTTCTCAATCCACTTTGTCTTGCTTGGATGTGTGCCATTTAAGCCTACTCGAAGATAATCAACATCAACCCTGCATGAAGTCCTCGTCCTTAGGTCTAGGATGATATATTCATGTAAATCATCCAAGTACTCAGGTGCAAACTCATAAACTGAAGGTGTTGAAACTTCCTCATCCTGATCCATGATCATTGGAGGCTCAAAAAGTTTCAAGTTCTCTACATTCACAACTGAATAAATATGCATATAAGGTGGAAGTTCTAAACGAAAATCATTAGTGTCACTTTTCTCCAAGACAATTAAAGGTCCATATCATATGGGATTGAGTTTATTTCCTTCACCCTTTAATCGTTCCTTGCTGATATGAAGCCATACCTGGTCTTCAACCTGGAACTGATGATCAACCATGTGATTGTCATGTCGAGCTTTATAATTTGCTTTAATCTTCTCCAACTGTTCCCTGACTGCCTAGTGTATCTGTTGAATCCTCTGGATAAACTTCCAGGCTCTGTCCTCTGTTCATTCTTCATTCATATCGACATCTCTCCCATACATGAAGTCCAAAGGAACCTTAAGTAGGTACCCAAAACATGTCTCAAAAGGTGAACTCTGAGTGGATGAATGTAAAACTCGATTATAAGCATGTTGTACATAAGGTATATGTTCATCCCATAACTTAGGATGCTTGTTGCAGTAGCCTTGAAGCAAAAGTACCACTATTTTGTTTACCACCTCTATCTGTTCGTCGGTCTATGGATGAAAAGCAATGCTCCTCTTCAATTTGGTGTCGAGTATCACGATCCGAGACAATGGAAGTGGGTAACCCAAAGTGAACCCAAACATACTGAAAAAAAGAGATTAGCAGTCTACTCAGTAGTGATATTCTTTTTACGTGGCATCAACATACACATCTTGTTGAACTTATCCACTACGACATACAAATAATCATGACCCCCTTTGGTCATTGGTAAACCCCCTAAAAAATCCATGGAAATGATTTCCCATGGATGGGATGGAACAAGAAGTGGTGATTGTAGCCCCAATTTTGAATTAGTGGGATTACAAGTAGAACACATCACACACCCCTTTACATATTTAGTTACAGTTGCTTTCATTTGAGGCCAGTAACAAAACCTCTGCAAATGAGCCATAGTTTTTCCTACCCCAAAATGCACAGACACAAGGGAAATGTGAGCTTCTCATATCACATGAACTCATTCACTTTTAGGAATACATATCTTCCCAAGATGATAAAGTAATTTTCCCTGTAGACAATAGTTCTCTACATGTGCACCATGGGTTAACTTCTCATATACTTCTTTAAAATCTTCATCGATGGAATATTGTTCTTCATAGCTATCATGAGATAAAGAAGTATTCTTCAAAATAATAGAAGCAACAATAAGAGGTATAGAAAGTAATAATGCACCCATGGAATATATGTTGGCATCTTTTTGGATCTCGAACGACTGTTGAAGATTCGATAGTGCTAATAGTGGTGCGGTACTGATCTTCTCCTTCAAAGTGTCGAAATATTTTTGTTGCTTTCCTTCCAACTAAAAATTGTTCTTCACATTGGTTAAGGGATGCAAAGGAGTTGTTATAAAGGAGAATTTGGGAATGAATCTCTCCAATACTAGACTACACCCAATAAGATCTGAACTTCGGTTACACTTTTTGGCTTAGGCCATTTTACAATTACTTCAATTTTGGAAGGATCAATCTTCAATTGCCCTCCTCCCATGATATGACCTAAGTATACAAGTGCACTCTTTCCAAATTCACATTTCGACATTTTCACATACAACTTTGTTGGCATGTTTACAGGAAGAATGTTCTTGTCATTGATGGCAAGAACAACTGCAAACCAAACCTCGAGAGCATAGAAGACGAGAAATCTCAAAAGAGATAGCGGTTTCCAAAAGTGCATACGAGGTCCAAGAGACAGACTCGTAGGTGGAGAAAAGGTCGAGACTCGTGAACACTTAGAAAACATTATAAGTCAGAGAGATCAGAAGCTCATGAGGAAGAGCGACAGTGGTCATTCGATCACCGATCCAGAGGACTAACAACCATTGGATTGAATTAATGGAAGGATATGATAAGTGGGGAAAAACAATTGAGAATTCGATCATCTGAATTTTTGTCAGCCGTCAGATTGATTTAAGTGGAAGGACAGGATAATCAAGAGTCGTTGATCTAATATCTTGATCAACAAACAACATTCATTTCAGGTCTAAAGATGTGATGAGATTACACTCCAAAGAAATCACTTCGAGAGTTTTAGTTTGAGATCTAAAATCCCCAAAGTCCGGAGATCCGGATTAAACGTCAGTTGTCAGATCATTTTAAAGTGGAAGGATAGGATAATCTAGAAAAGTAGCATCATAGAAAGATCGAGTCATCAATCTAAGAACATGATTGACAAACAACATTTAGTTCGGGTATAAAATTTGTGAGAAGGTTATTGTTTAGGGATTCTCACTTTGGAAGAATTGGCGACTTGAAAAGTTGAAATACTCGAAGTACCGAAGGCTGAAATCTTGAAGTGAATGAGGATCCACATTAGCAAGGACACATGGTGCAATCATATAATGACAAGTGTCAAGTTGATTCGGCATTTCAGGTACGTGAAAATCATAAATCCGAGTGACACATGGCAGCTACTAGGCTCATGACACATCATCAAGTGACGTAAGTAAGTGACGTAACTCTAGGAGTTTTAATTCGGGAGATTTACCACCAGCACTTGCCCAAAGTTCTAAAGTCCCGAAGTGGTTTGAGGTTGTCCATCATCAAGGAGGAAAGGTGGTGAGATATCCACAACTTCAGAAGTTTGTGGATGGGGAGAATGTGAAAATCGTCGAAGACAAATCTCAACCATTGATCGTCAAGGGGAGTACGTGTGAGATGATCTGAGATTTCAGATAAATCTCACTTCAAGGATTTCCAATTGAGACTTGAGAATTCTGAAGTCCAGAGATACGAAAGGATCGTGACCGTTGATCTGAAAGGGACACGCGTCAGTGGATGGTCATCTCTAGGAAAAAGCAAAGGAAGGTTGAAAGGTTGGAAATTTGACCATTGATTCGAGAAGACCACGGTCGTTAGATTGTGGACTCCAGGTGAAATGCTCTGGGAGAAAGTGGAGTTTGAGAATTGAGACTCCCAAATCTCAAAAGGAGAAATCAATCTCGTCCTTTGGTTTGGAGGGCCACATGTCACTTGCTCGTTGAGACCAAGGATTGTGTGTGGATGGAGTTAAGAAGGAAAGAAAATACAATAGATCGGAGTCGTTGATCGAGGGAATCTGTCAGATACTGTGAGATCGATGATCATGCCTGATTGTGGGATTAGAAGTTGCTTGGAAGTTAATTTTCTGAGGGCAGATCACAATTGAAACCACAGTGTCGGAGAAGGGGTACGTGGCAGCTGGAGGTAGATTGCGAGGAGAAAAGAGGTTAATCCAAAACCACTTTTGGATGTGCCCACAATCATTCTATTATGCAAGGACATAGCTCGAGGTCACATATGACAGGGGGATAATGAGAAGAGAACTCGGGCCCGCAATCACATGGTCATGTGAAGTTAATCACCCAAGATCATATATGAAAATAGGTAGGTAGTGCTCTCCAGACCAAGAATGTGAAGCAACTTTTGAATAGGCGTATGGTCACCGCCATAGGTCACATGAAGGAAGGGACTTAGAAGCCAAAGAACCCAAAAAAAATGAATGGATGTAACTACCATAGAAGACAAAGAATTTAGACTGACAAAGAAGCAAAAGATTCTCTGGATAATTTCTAGAGAAGACAAGGAACATTGAATAATGGCCAGAGAAGATGAAGAGTTTGTATGATGATCAAGAAGATGACTCGATGTGTGAAAGACATGCATAATAGAGAAGAGATAGAGTGTCTCTCGGAGAGTGATTCATGTAGGTAGGACGAGACACAGTGCATAATCTAAAGGGGAGATTTGTGGTGTATTGAAGAGGATGCAGAGGTAGTACATAGCATAAAAGGCATAAGAGAAGTTGAACGGGAAGCGGTGTTGAGAACAGGAGGAAAAAGAGAAAAGAATAGAAGTTGAATGATGAAGAAGCATAACAGACTATATAATTTAAAGAAGGAAGAGGAGGCATGGAGTTGTAACAGACCATATCAGAGATAGATAAAGTAAGTAAAGTTTTGTAAGATTCATGTAGGGTGGTAGGGTGGTGCTAGGGAGGATTGCAGTCCTATAAATTCTAATTGGTGCTAGAAGATATTCTAGGAGTTGGTACTTACATCTAGTGGGTGCTATAGAAACCTGGGAGTTGGTGTTTCTGTCTAGTTGGTGTTTCCATCTAGTTGGTGCTAGAGAAATCTGAGAGTTGGTGCTCTCTACAAGTTTTAGCTTTCTATCATAGGTTGTAGCCTCATATTTGAGTTGGAGCTCAAAGACTGCGATGTATATGAAAGTTGGAGCTTGATTGACATCCTAAGAAGAAGAGGTTTTCACCCTTTATAGGTTTCCTCAGAAAAATCAGTGTCTCTGTGTATTATGTGTGATTGATCATTGTATATCTATACATGTTAAGTTATCAGCAAGACATTAAATAATAATCTAGAAAGAATCAGAAAAAATAGGAAATTTTTCAATATTATATACATAATTGATTCACCCCCCCCCCTTCTCAGTTATATTTCCAACAATTGGTATCAGAGTTGTTTCCTTTGATCAAAGGTAGATCCATAAGCTCGAACATGACTAGTCATGATGGAAGTTCAACTAATAGACCCCCTCTATTTGATGGAACAAACTTTGCCTTCTGGAAAATAAGAATGAGAACACATTTAATGTCTTTGGGTGCTGATGTTTGGGATGTCGTTGAAACGGTATATGTGAAGCCTATAGTCTTGGCCTCAAAATATAATAAGTTGGAGTTTAGCTTTAATGAAAAATCAATGAATGCCATCCTTAGTGGATTTGTTGAAGCTGAGTTTGTCAAAGTCATGCACTGTGATTCAACAAAAGTTATGTGGGATAAGCTGATAAGTAGTTATGAAGGTAATGAAAAGGTGAAAGACGCAAAACTTCAGACTCCCAGACTAAAATTTGAGCAGTTAAAGATGGATGAAGATGAAACTATTAGTAAGCACTTCTTATGTATAGAAGAACTTGTCAACTCTATGAAAGGCCTAGGTGAAACGATAGTTGAATCTTTTCTAGTTCCAAAAGTATTAAGATCTCTTCCTAATAGATTTAACTCAAAGGTCTTTGCTATAGAGGAAATAGTTGATCACAAAATGTTGACACTAGATCAACTTCTTGGAACCCTAACTACTTATGAAATGAGAAGCACCAAAGGTAAATCCACTACAAGAGAGGCATCTTTTAAAGTAGAGAAAAACACAGACTCTGATATAGATGAGATTGAAGCAAATTTTGTGAGAAGACTGAAGAAAGGATCAAGAAAATACAAAGGTAAGCTTCCCTTCAAATGTTTTAACTGTGGTAAGATAGGTCATTTTTCATCTAAGTGTCCTCAAAAAATAAAGTGTTATCACCATAAGTCACTCCTGGATTGCAGCAAGAGTAAGCCTAACACCCATCGGTTTATATGTCACAGGTTTTTTTATACAGGGTGATCAAATGGAAGTAAACTCAGAACAATGTCGTTTTAACTCTAAACTATACTGGGCATGCACGGGAAGGTGAAGTATTAATTTAACTTCAGACAGTAAGTTATAATAAGGGTGAGTAGGAGGAAGAATTCAGTGATAAAATGAAAAGGTCTACTATAGGCATCAGGCTTCCAACAGCCCAAAGAGGAAAAACTTAAACACAAGAACTTCGTGTGTTCAAATTACGAGAATACCAAAAGAAATCATAACAGTGTTACCATAAAACATTTATCATAACATAGTCACAATGATTCATGTGAATCAGTCAATCATGAACTCTTTTAGTATTAGATGGAAACAAGATGGAGTAGGGAGCTGACTGTCATTAAAAAAGAAGTTTCACATACATATACATAACCATGGAAACCAGTGCTTCGTCAAAACTTTACAGTAGGGAGCTTATCTCTACCATCGATACCCACAAAAATGGAAAAAATGCCTACATATACTCAGACTGGCTCGGACTGTTTGAAGTTGATCATATCATGCATTCAAGGCTTTACATTGATGAGCTTCTCTGTCAGGCTATGCATACAGACATTGGGCAGACTGCCCATGCAATCGTCTGTCAAACGCGATCTTTGTCGGGATGGACTAACAGACTGCCTCTACGCTTGTCCCTTCCCGACCTTCTATTTATGGAAGGAGACAATGTTCAGCCACCGTCAACTACCTCAATAACTGCTTTCTTGGGATCAAGTAAATCCCAGTCAATTCTGCATTTGGACAACATGGTGACTTTTCCTTGGCTGCTGCTACTTCGATGGACTACTACGAGGAGGCTCGGCCTGCAAACATGGACGAGGATCTGACAGGGAGAGTGATGGTGCCAACAATGCGAAGGTGAGACAAAGGGTGCTGAGGTGGAAGCACTAGGTGGCGGGGAAACAAGGCTATGACACCGGATGAGAGGTACCACAGGAATATGGATAGGACATGGTGTAAGTGGCATAGAGAATGGGATCACAAGTGTCGGGAGATAATAGTGATGAAAGAAAAGGAGACATGACACCTAGAGCGTGGAGGACAGATGTGTGGTACCGAAAGGTAGGAGGGGAGCATGAGATGTAACGGGGGAACAAGAGAGGAAAAGTGGATGACACATGTCATTGGGAGGCGATGGAGGTAAGCAGAGGAGGCAGTGATAAGAGGTTTTAATGAGGGGGGCCCACACAAAACTGCCCATATCAGACCCCCCCCCTCATTAAAGGCAAAATGACAAGGGGGGTTCAGAATGAGGCCTCATTCATCGATCTGGGCACTTGAATCTCGACAATTGAAACTTGTGTGCCCTCATNCCCCCCTAATTAATGGAAGAATGACAAGGGAGGTCTAGGATGAGACCTAGTTCGTAGATCTGGGTGCGCAAATCTTGGTCGCCCAGATCCATGCACTTCTTAAACCATATGTGCTAGATCACTAAGACCTAGGAAAAGTGGGTTTTTTAACCCATTTCTTGCCCTCTTTTTGCGAAAGGGGTCGCTTCTTAGGGAAAACACCCCCTACATGTTTATGTGATAACATTAGGCTCCATGGGGGATGTCATACCCCCTATGGGCTGCCAAGAACTCTTTTTGCAGCTTCAGTGCCTTACTGTTGGGCTATGGAGTCATTTATTAAGCCGAAGACAAACATGAAAACAATATTTACCAAAAAAAAAAAAAAAAACGAAGAGCCACTTATGGCTCAAACAAAATATTTCTTTAGTAAATGCCCATTCACAGGGCCATTAAAAAATTCTTTCCCTCCAAATCCTACAACCTGTAAGTGTTGTTTATAAATACTTTAAAGATTTTGAAGGGCCCAATCCAGAGGGATTCAAACTTGTTGTGTTTTCCTTTATCTTGCCTGGGTGAATCCCACTTAAGCACTAGATCTACAAGATCGAATTTCTCTTTTATGACCTTCCTATCAAAGGTTTGCTTGATCTTATGCTGATGATTGTGAGCTCTGTCCATTACCTACTCTCTGGTCTCCTACACTTCCACTAGTTGATGAATTCTTTTGACCATATTGTCTGGATCTCCTTCATAATCTTGAAATAATTTTTCTACAGGCAAAGCCAGCTGAGTGGGAAATACAACTTCTATTCTGTAAACAAGATGAAAAGGGGAGGTGCCCAGGGACCTCTTTTTTGTCACTCGATCAACCCACAAAGTGAATTTTAGCTTTGAATCCCATGCCTTCTTATTGTCTTCCAACAATATTTTAATGAGCTTGATCAAACTTTTATTCGAAGACTCTGCCAGTCCATTGCCTTAAGGATAATAGGGAGTATAATGAATCAGTGAAATCTCAAACTACTCACAAAACCTAACCAGAGGCTCAGAATTGAAAGACACGGCATTATCAGTGACAATTATGTTGGGACATCCAAACCTTGCTATGATATCCTCCAGGAAGCCGATGATTACCTTGTGTGAAGCACTCCTGGTGGGGATAGCTTCTATCCATTTGGTGAAATAATCTATTGCAGTCAAGATCCATCTGTGTTGGCCACTTGAAGGAGGATGAATCTCTCCAATGAAGTCCAAACCCCATTGTTGAAAGGGTCCTGAAGCTACTATAGGCTTTAGTGGTAGAGATTTGAGTTGCTACTTTCCTGAAATTTTTTTACATTTGATGCAAACTTTGACTTCTCTGTAGACATCAGTGAATAAGGTGGGCCAGTAGTAACCATCCCTGAGAATTTTGTGGGTTGTGGTCTTCCAAAAATGGTGCCCCCCACATAGGATGCTATGAAAATCAAACATAATTTGGGCCTCTTGTGGGTTTAAACATCTCATAAGAACTCCCAGAGGGTCCCTCTAATGCAAGACCTGGTTAATAAGGAAATATCTAACTGCTTTGAGCTTTAAATCCCTTGCCTTAGTCTTCCCTATTCCATCAGGAGGCTTTAATTCTAGTAGAAAATATATAATGTCTCTATACTAGGTACACTCTGCTAGTGGTAAACCATCTTGAGAACTTTTGTTGGACAACTCAACTTGTTGATTTTCTGAGTAAGTATTGATGAAGCTAACCCCAAGTCTTTAAAATTGGATTCACCCAGCAGCTTGGCTAAACCTTGCCCTTTAACTAACTTGGTGGGATTTATTTCCAGATCAAACTCAAGGATCTTGGCAATCCATTTACTCTTTCTACCATCTACGTCAGGTTGTATAAGAATGTCCTTCACGGAGGTTGAAAGAACATATGCAATTACCTTGGAGTGCAAGGCATAGACTCTGAAATATTTGAGAGCTTTCACTAGGGCATAGGATTGTTTCTCCATGATGTCATATTTTACCTCTGTGTCCCTCAATGCCCTGTTGAAAAACAAAATAGGTTGTTCCACCCCCTCAACATTCTTTTTCAATAAAACAACTGCCACTATATCAAATGAAGCAAAGGAGAAAATCTGAAAGTCCTTGGAATAATAAGGACTGATCAAAACTAGTGCCTCAGTTAATGCTTGTTTTATTTGGTTAAAAGATTCTCTGGGCTCAGCATTCCATTTTACTTCATTTCCATTTCTGAGCATGGTTGTGATATGATTTACTAGCTCAACAAAATTTGAGACAAACCTTCTCAAAAAGTTGATCTTTCCCAGGAAAACCTGGACTTATTTTCTGGACCTAGGAAGTGACAAAATATGAATCGCCTCCACCCTACTAGGATCAATTCTCACTCCCTCTGTTGATACTATATTCCCTAACAACTTTCCCTCCTTCATGGAAAATAGAATTTTTTTGGGATTTAGGGAAAGGCCAAACTTCCTGCATTTCAGGAAAACCCTTTTTAAATGTTCATGGTGCTCTCTGTCAGACTTGGAGAAGACTATGATTTCATCCAAATAGATGACCATGAACTTTTCCCTTTCTCCAATGAAAGAGATATCCATGGCTCGCTGAAAGGTTGTCCCTGCATTCATCAACAAAAGGGCATTTTGGCATACATGAATGTACCCCAAGGAGTGGTGAAGGTTGTTTTTTTCTCTATCCTCGGGTAGGACTGATATTTGATTGTAGCCAGAAAATCCATCAATCATAGATATCCTGGATGCACCTATTACCCTCTACAATATGTGTTCCATCTTAGGTAGAGGGTAATTGTCCTTCTTTGAGCTTCTGTTTAGATTTATGAAATCAACATAGAGCCTGATTTCTCCACTTTTCTTTCTCACTGGGACCAGATTGGCCACCCATTCAGAATATCTCAAGGGGAGGATGATTTGGGCATCTAACATCTTCTTCACTTCTCTTTCCACGACAGGCAGCAACATGGGATTAATTTGTCTTAGCTTCTGCCTGAATGGCTTAGCCTCTTCTTTTAGTGGGATCTTATGTTCAATAACACTAGTGTCATATGTCCTGAGGTCTTCATAGGTCCAGGAAAACACATCAACAAATTATTTTAATAACTTAGTATACTTGGCTCTATGCTCCATTGACAGGCTGCTTGACAACTTTATGAACTTAGGATCCTCCTATGTGCCAATATTTCACCCAGCTACATCAATATCCCCATTTGAAACCTTACCCTTTACTGCCACATCATTCCCATTGAACAATCTTTCTAAAGGAACTAGTCCCTTTGGAATGTGATTTCTAGGTAACTAAACAATATGGTGATTAGAAATCTTATTTAAAAATACCTCAGGGTGAGGATCACCTTTAGGATCATGATCCTGATCAATGTGCAATGCAGAGAACTCATCGACAGACTCAAGAAATTTTATGATTTCAAGATCATCCCCGAATACCTTCCAATGCTTGATATTGTCCAGTACAGAGGGCCTATATCTTATCTCAACATCATATTTGAACTTAGGTGGCAGAGGGATCCTAAACTGGATAGCTGAGACAACTAGGGAATCGGCCAAAGTATTTTCCTTTCTTGGAATAAATGAAATGTTGAAGGTGGAGAAGAAATTGTCAATCAGATCCCATACCTCATTTTTGTAACTTCTGAGCCGAGGATGTTTAGCCTGATAAGCATTTCTGACCTGTTGGACTATCAACTCAGCATCTTCAAACACTTCTACCCCCTCAATTCCCATGTCCTTTGCAGCCCTCAAACCTAAAACAAGAGCTTCATATTCTGCCACATTATTGGTAGTCTCAAACTCTAGCTTGTATGACAAGGATATTGTTTCCTGACAAGGTGACACAAACACCACTCCGGCACCAGCACCTTCACTAGAAGAGGTTCCGTCAAAGAACATATTCCACACAGAGGTAGTTGGAGGAGGTATTTCATGATAAGAAATGGGTTGCTTTCTGATTTCAAGAGGGCCTTCAGGAGTATCGTTGAGATGTAATAAACTAGACCCAAAATCAGTGTCAAGTGAAAATATAGGATGATTAGTGGGGTCTTCTTCGTCACTAACAATGTAGGCCAATTGAGCTTCTCTGTACAGTCTCTTATGTTCCCCTCCAAAGACTAGGATGGTAGAATATGTAAGGTCCATCTGTAATGTTCCTCCGAGATTTTTAATCCAATATATTGACAATAGCATGCCAAACTTGGGAGGAACATCAGCTACCACAATGTCCATGACCACACACTTCATTGGCAGCTGAAATAAGGACACCACCAGGTCTTTGACAACTCCAAGACATTGTACCCTCCTTGAATCAAAAGAGTACAAGTCATGGTAGGCCTTTGTGACTTCCAGACCGAGTTCATCCATGACAGTTTTGGGCATGAGATTATGAGAAGCCCTTGAATCCATTAAATAATTGTTCAACACCTTATCCTGAATGTTCAGGGATGTGTAGAAGGGAGGGGACGAATCATCTATGTATTCTACCATGGGACCTAGGATGACTGCTGGCTTTTCATCTTGGAGATTTACTGAGTCTATGGAAAGATGAGGTGGTTTGGATAGCAACAGTTTAGAGAGGGACCTTTTGAAATATTAATGTTTGACTAGCTCTAAAAGGGGAACAGGAATCCTAATTTTCTGAATTTCATGCTCAAAACTAAAGGAGGAAGGAGGCTTAAGAATTTCCCTCACCTTGGGGACAGGGTCTTTGGCTGTTGGTGAAATATTATGAGTTTTCTTTTCCTTGGCAACGATTGCTACAGGTTTAGGAGGCCTTTCTGCTAAGAGAGGTTGATCAGGAATATTAGACTTTCCTTATTTCTTCTTTGACCTGAGGTTGTATCTACTAGGAGTGTTGTTGGATTTTTCCCCTTTACTCAGCTTTTTTATTTGATTGTTCATGAGGGACTCTTCATATGCAGATTGAATCAAATGGGGAAAAGGGGAAGTGTCTTCAATACAGTGAATTTCAGGGTCGATCTCCTCTTCTTCCCTCTCCTCATCATTGACCAGGTTATTTTGGAGAGGGGTTTGAATCCTCTGATCATCTATATTTATGTTCCTTTCTTCCCTTGGCATAATCTGGGGAATATTGTTGTTTGGCCTCCTAAAACCTCTGTTAACATTATTTTGGGTATTTCTGTAAATTGGTTTCCCTTCTAACTCCAACCTTTCCATCCTAGCCAAAAGTATTTTTAGCATCTTAGTTACTTCATCGATCTGAGGGGAAAGGGTAGAAGAACCGGATGTGGAGGCTTCATATCTCCTCCTGGGTATGTCTCTATCATATTTATTTCTGAGTCGATCAACAGCCAATATATTTGACTCAACTTCCACAGCCGCATCCTGCATGTGAGCCAGGGAAGTGGCTCGTCTTTCCCTCAACAAAAGGTATAAATCAGGGTCAAAATCACTAGCATAAGTAATTTTGGATGAATCTTCTAAGGGATTTATCTCAGTAGGGATCTTATGGTACATCTTATTGAACCTCTTGGAAAAGTCAGAGACGGACTCCCCTTCCTTTCTCTTCAAAGACCCAAACTCTGTCATGTAATACATGAAGTCTTTCTTATATCCCTACTGTCTTAAGAAGGCGTTATCCAAAGCCTCTATCCCATCAACAGATCTAGGAGGCAGGGCCCTAAACCACTTCCTATCCTCACCTTCAAGGATATGAACAAAAATCATCATCCATATGTCTGCATGCATGATGACATGATGATTTGTAAAACTGTAAAAGGCTTCAAGGTGTTCTTCTGTGGTTATATCTCCTTTGCCTATAAACTTGGGTAGCTGCTTGAGGTAGCCATCTGCTAGAAGGGCATTGAGAGGATGAGGCAACACAAGAGGAGCATACCTAGCAGCTATTATAGCCTCCATCCTGGTCATGAGAGGATTTTATCCTTCCATAGAGATGTTTGGTGGAGGAGAAATAGGAGGGGAAGGAGTTCGAACAGGGGAGACTGGAACTGAACTTCCAGGTGGAAAGGGAAAAAGTGGAGGATTCAGAGAAAAAGCTACAAGGATTAAGTCAACGGAGGCTTCTCTTTCTGTAGTGGCTACAACAGTAATAGGAGGAGGGGTGGTAAATCTAAGACTAGGGAAATCTTTTATGGTCCTGGGTCTAGGCCAAGGTACAGCTTCAAGGGGGAGAGGAGTGAGAAGGATTTCTCCCTCCAATCCTAGACCAGGAGGGGAAAACTCAACAGGAACACTCCTGAAATTTAAAGTTCGAGAAAATCCAGCAGAAGGTATGATAGGGAAATGAGGAGCAGAAAATGGAGTTTCTATAGAAGGAGATGGAAAATTATCAGAAATACTTAGTTCAGCAATAGAAGCTCCTCCTCTAAAGGTCTTTCCCTTTCTGATAATCTTCTTTGGATCTGCTTCAAGTGTCATCAAGAGAAACTGAGGGGTAGGCCTCGTTTTCCTGCCTCTCGAAGCCACAATTGAAACAGTAGGTTCACCATAGTGGAGTCGTCACGATGGAGTTGCTAGGTGCACAGTAGCAATCTTGTAGGGCTCTAATGCACGATGCACCTTCAGAATCAAAGACTCAATGCCGTTCGATCCCAGGGAAAATATTCAACTTCATCCCCAGCAATGACGCCAAAAATGTTAGCACCAGAAGTCACTCCTAGATTGCAGCAAGAGTAAGCCTAATACCCATTAGTTTATATGTCACAGGTTATCTTATACAGGGTGATCGAATGGAAGTAAACTCAGAACAATGTCATTTTAACTCTAAACTGGACCGAGCATGCATGGGAAGGTGAAGTCTTAATTTAACTTCAGACAGTAAGTTGTAATAAGGGTGAGTAGGAGGAAGACTTCGGTGAGAAAATGCAAAGGTCTGTTGTAGGCATCAAGATTCCAACAACCCAAAGAGGAAAAACTTAAACACAAGAACTTCGTGTTTTCAAATTACGAGAATACCAAAAGAAATCATAACAACATTACCATAAAACATTTATCATAACACAGTCACAATGATTCATGTGAATCAGTCAATCATGAACTCTTTTAGTATTAGATGGAAACAAGATGGAGTAGGGAGTTGACTGTCATTAAACAAGAAGTTTCACATACATATACATAACCAGGGAAACTAGTGCTTCGTCAAAACTTTATAGTAGGGAGATTAGCTCTACCATCAATACCCACAAAAATGGAAAAAATGCCTACATATACTCATACTGGCTCGGATTGTCTGAAGCCGATCATATCATGCATTCAAGGCTTTACGTTGATGAGCTTCTCTGTCAGTCTGCACATGCAGACGTTGGGCAGACTGCCCATGCAATCATCTGTCAGACGCGATCTTTGTCAGGATGGACTAACAGTCTACCTCTGTGCTTGTCCCTTCCCATCCTTTTATTTATGGAAGGAGAAATCATTCAACCATTGTCAACTACCTTAATAACAGCTTTTTTGGGATCAGGTAAGGCCCGGTCAATTCTACATTTGGACAACATGGCGAATTTTCCTTGGCCATTGCTACTTCAATGGACTGCTACGAGGGGGCCTATCCTACAAACGTGGATGAGGATCTTACGGGGAGAGCGATGGCACCAACAATGCAAAGGTGAGATGACGAGTGCTGAGGTGGAAGAACCAGGTGGCGAGGAAATGGGGCTATGACACCAGATGAGAGGTGCCATGGGAATATGGATAGGACACGGTGTAAGTGGCATGGAGCATAGGAGCACATGTGTCAGGAGATAAGAGGGACAAAAGAAAAGTGGACATGACACCTAGAGCATGGAGGATAGGTGTGTGGTAGTGAAAGGTAGGAGGGGAGCGGGAGAGGTGACAGGGGAATGAGAGAGGAAAAGTGGAGGACACATGTCACCAGGAGGCAGGGGCTGTAAGAGGAGGAGGTAGCGGTAAGAGGTTTTAATGAGGGGGTCCCACACAAAACCGCCCATATTGGACCCCCCCCCCCTCATTAAAAGCAGAATGACAAGGGGCGTCTGGAATGAGACCTCAGCCGTCGATCTAGGCACTTGAATCCCAACCATTGAAACTTGTGTGCCCTCATATCAGATACCCTGCCCCCCTCATTAAAGGCAGAATGACAAGGGGGATCCGCAATGAGACCTCGTTCATATATCTAGGTGCATAAATCTTGGCCGCCTATATCCATGCGCTTCTTAAACCATATGCGCTAGATCACTAAGACCTAGGAAAAGTGGGTTTTTTGACCCATTTCTTGCCCTCGTTTTGCCAAATGGGTCGCTTCTTAGGGAAAACACCCCCTACATGTTTATGTGATAACAGAAAGGATCAGACATATGATGATGAAGATAATCACAAACACAAGAAGGTCTATAAAGAGAATAATTTTAAGAAGAAAAGCCTTTGTGTAAACAATGATGATGATCCCTTAGATGATGAAAGCAGTGACTCTTCTATTGAAGATAAAATAAATGATATCATGCTAATAGTTTTAGAAGATATAAACACTGAAGATACAGGAAGTGAGTTCGTTGATTGTGAAGCAGTAGTAGATCTTGAAGGAGAACTTTTCAGTGCCATGGAAGATATTGATAGACTCGGAGAAAAGAAAACAAAACAAAAACAGTTACTGCTCAGGTATGAGAAAACATGCAATGAACCATCTAAAGAAATTAATCTATTGAAGTTTAAGTTAGAAGAAGCTAAGAAGATTGAATAAATCCTCAAACAACAATTAAAGGAAGTCGAAACAAAAGGTGAAAAATTGGAAGCTGAAGTAGTGATTGTCAGAAAAGATCTAGAGAAATTTCAGGCCTTATATCATCAAAATCTGACAAGCATTAAAGCCTCAGAAGGATTAGCCTCCATTCTAAATCAGCAAAGAAATTCAAAGTTGAAAACTGGTTTGGGTTATAAAGAGGGATCAAGTAGTGGTCAGCCAAGCAACAAAGAATCCATCAAGTTTTTCAAATCTACAACCATTGACAAAAAAAAACCTACAGAAACAAAGGAAGAGAATCAGTCGCCAAGGAGGAGTGAAGGAAAAGATACCAGAATTGAATCTATAGAACAAAGAAATAATACACCCTCTACTCAAGGAAATCATCAACATCGAATAAATCGACCTGCTCAAAGAAGACAACCATTTTCCAAGTACAAATATTTTTTCTATGGATATTGTTTTTACTGCTCTAACTTTGGCCACAAAGCTGTAAATTGTTCTTTAAGATTTAGACATGAGCAATCAAGACAACTAAGGAATAAATATCTACCACAACAAAGGATGAGATAGCCAAGTAACAAACAACCATAAACTGCAAATCATGTGATGGCTGGGAAAAGGACGTAGATTACACATAACAATCATTATGATCTTTTATTCAATGAACCAGAATGTTACATCTTCCATAATTATGGACATAAAGCTGCAGACTGTCACTTAAAAAAATATAATCCAGCATCAAATCACAGAGCTGAAAACGTGAAGGTTTGGAAGAAGAATGAAGATAACAAGTGTGGATTAGTGTTGTCATCTCAAAGACAAAAATACAACTGGTATATTGACAGTGGATGCTCCAATCATATGACAGGTGACAAAAATAAGTTCCTATTACTCAAATAAAATAAATCAGGGAGTGTGACCTTTGGAAATGATGCTCCAGGAAAGATCAGAGGTAAATTTCTAGTAAGCTTAAGTAATGGAAGAAGAAAATCTCAATATGTATTATGTGTTGATGTTTTAAAGAATAATATTCTTAGTGTCAGTCAGATATGTGATAGAGGATTTGAAGTCACTTTCAATACCAAGAATTGTAAAATAAAGACAGTAAACACAGGAGAGTTGATTGTAAAAGGGGTTAGAACTGAAAACAATGTATATGTTCTGAAGGAAGATAAGGAGAAATGTCATTTAAGAAAACTTGATGAAATTTGGTTATGGAACAGAAGGCTTGGACACCTGAATTTTGATCATACTGTTGAACTAAATAATGAAGGCATTGTGAAATACCTTCCAAGAATATCTAAGCCTAATAACTATGTATGTGAATCCTATCAAATGGGGAAGATGACTCGTGCTCAATTCAAATCAAAGAGTTTCACATCTTTAGAGAAACCACTTCAAATTGTTCATTTGGATCTGTGTGGACCATCGTGAAAGGAAGGAACTAGAGGAGAACGTTACTTTATGCTAGTCATTGATGACTTCTCCAGACTTACATGGGTTTCCTTTCTGAGATAAAAATCCGATGCATTTGAGAAGTTCAAAAAGTTTAAGGTGTTAGCTGAGAATCAGATAGGAAGGAAGTTAAAGGAAATTATCTCAGACAGGGGAGGAGAATTTATGTCAAGAGATTTCAAAGAATTATGTGACAAACATGGAATTAAAATAGAATATACTATTCCAGGTACTCCTCAACAAAATGGAGTTGTAGAATGCCAAAATAGATTAGTTCAGCAGCTGGAAAGGGCTATGATGAGTGAAAGGGACATTTCACAAACCTTCTGGGTGGAGGTTGTTCACACAGCCGTTCATATTCTAAACAAAGAGCATCTAAGGCCGAACAGTGATAAAACTCCATATGAGTTGTGGTTTGGTCGACCTGCATCAATCAAGCACTTCAAAGTATTTGGAAGTAAATGCTACATCAAGAATAATGATGATCATCTAGGAAAATTTGATAGTAGAGATGATGAAGGTATCTTCTTAGGATATGCAATTAACAGTAAAGGATAGAGATGCTTGAACAAAAGAATGCATAAATTAGTAAACTGTATTGATGTTCGACTTGATAAAGAATCTCTTGTAAAAGATCAACAGAGAATAAGAACTAAACCAAATGAAAAATATGATGATAATAATGAAGATAAAGAACAACAAATCTCATAGTCACAATAATATGATGAATCGGGTGGAGAAGAGACACCTAGACAAGAAGAGTCATGACATCAATCAACATCAAATCCTTCCTCCGGAATTACTCAAAAGAATCATCCTGAAAGTCAGATAATTGGTGAGAAATACAAAGGTGTACGAACCAGGAGAAGGATAATCAAAGACACCGAGCAATCACATATAGCCTTCATATCCATGGTCTAACCTAAGAACTTTAATGAAGTGAGTAAAGACGTAAATTGGTTAGAATCAATGAATGAGGAACTGGACCAGGTTGAAAAGAATGACACTTGGGAACTCATTCCTAGGCCAACAAATAAAAATGTGATAGGATCCAAATGGGTCTACAAAAACAATATGAATGAGTAAGGAAATATTATAATAAAAAAGGCTAGATTGGTCTGCAAATGATATGCTCAAATAGAAGGACTGGATTTGGATGAAACATTTGAGCCCGTAGAAATATTAGAAGCTATTAGATTGTTTATTGCCTATGAGTGTCATAAACAGTTTAAAGTCTATCAAATGGATGTCAAGTGAGCTTTACTAAATGGAGATTTAAAAGAAGAAGTTTATATGGAACAACAAGAGGGTTTCCAACTGTCAGATAACCCTGACTTTGTCTACAAGCTGAAGAAAGTCTTATATGGGTTGAAACAAGCTCCTCATGCCTGGTATTATAGACTGGATAAGTATTTTCAAGACAAAGGGTTCAAGAGAGGAACAGTTGACAACAATCTATATATCAAAACAGAGGGTAATGATTTTCTCATTGTGTTGGTCTATGTAGATGACATCATATTTGGAAGCAATAATGCTTCATTGGTACAATGGTTTTCTTCTACCATGCAATCTGAATTTGAAATGTCTTTGATAGGGGAACTGTCATTTTTTCTTAGTCTTCAAATTACTTATAGGTTTGAAGGAATATTTCTTTCTCAGGAGAAATATCTAAAAGAAATGTTGAAAAGGTTTCAAATGGAATATTCTACACCTATGAGAACACCTATGGTCACTAGATGCAAGTTAAGAAAGGATGATGACCCACCTAATGTTGATCAGAGTTCATATATGTCTATGATAGGCAGCCTATTGTACATCACAACATCCCATCCAGACATAATGCATGTTGTTGGAATGGTAGGAAGGTATCCGGCTGCACCTAAACAGAGTCATATGTTAGCTGTCAAAAGAATATTCATATACTTGAAAGGAACAATTAACTATGGCCTATGGTATCCTAGGAATCATAATTTTCAACTATCAGTCTATTCAGATGTTGATTGGGCTAACTACGTGGATGAAAGGAAAAGCACGAGTGGAGGTGCATTCTTCTTAGGAGATTCTCTTGTAGCATGGTTGATAAAGAAGCAAGGTTTCATTTCCTTATTGACTACAGAAGCTGAGTACATTGCAACTACCACTTGTTGTACCCAAGTATTATGGATGATTCAGACACTTGCATACTTGGAGGTAAAATATACTACACCAATCCCAATTCATTGTGATAATACTGGTGCGATTAATGTGTCAAAGAATCTTGTATTTCACTCCAAGACCAAGAATATACCCATCAAGTGTCACTTATTAAGGGAATAGGTAACCAACATTGTTGTTTCCTTGCATTATATTCCATCCAAAGATCAAATTGTTGATATCTTCACTAAACCGCTTGCAAAATCTCAGTTTGAGTATCGACGCCATAAGTTGGGCATGACCCTGTTATGAAGTTAAAATAATCTATCTTATCAGGGGGAGAGTGCTCCTAGTATATCTGAATAGGGGGAGCACAGAGTCGCTCTCTGTTTTCTTTGACATTGATTTCAAAAGGGGGGAAAAAGGTGTTGTTTGTATGCTACAGTTGGAGGTCTAAGCAAAATAGTGTAGCCTTTTAGGGTTTCCATCAATGCCAAAGGGGGATATTTTTGGCATGTTTATAGGAATAATGTGCTTTTCATTTATGTCAAGAAAAACAGTGAACCAAACCTCGAGAGCGCAAAAGACGAAAAATATCAGAAGAGATAGCAGCTTCCAAAAGTGCAGATGAGGTCCAAGAGATGGACTCACAGGTGGAGCAAAGGTAGAGACCCGTGAAATATTAGAAAAAAATCTAAGTTGAAGAGATAAGAATATTAGGAGGAAGAGAGACAGTGGCCATTGGATCACTAATCCAGAGGACCCACAACCACCAGATTGAACTAATGGAAGGATGGGATAAGCGGGGCAAAACAATTGAGAATTCGATCATCCGAATTTTCGTCAGTCATCAGATTGATTTAAGTGGAAGGATAGGATAAGAAAGATATGTTGATATAAGATCTTGATCAATGAACAACATTCATTTCAGGTCTAAATATCTTAGGAGAGTATGCTCCAGAGAAATCACTTCGAGAGTTTCAGTTTGAGATCTGAAATCCCCGAAGTCTGGAGAGCCGGAGTAAATGTCAGCTGTCAAATCATTTTAAATTGGAAGGACATGATAAGATAGAAAATCAACATCTCATAAAGATAGATCCATCAATCTAAGAACATGATCGACAAACAACATTTAGTTTAGGTCTAAAAGTTGCGAGGAGGTTACTATTCGGGGATTATCACTTTGGAAGAATTGGCGACTTCAAAATTCAAAATACCCGAAGTCCCGAAGTCTGAAGTCCCGAAGTGAATGAGGATCCCTATTAGCAAGACTAAGTTAGCAAGGACACTTGGTGCAATCAGACAATGACAAGTTTCAAGTTGATTCAGCATTTCAGGTACGTGCAAATCACAAATCCGAGTGACACGTGGCAGCTACTAGGCTCATGGCACATCATCAAGTGACATCACTCTGGGAGTTTTAATTTAGGATATTTACCACCAGCACTTTCCCAAAGTTCCAAAGTCCCAAAGTGGTTTAGGGTCATCCATCGTCAAGGAGGACAGGTGACGTGAGATCCACAACTTCAGAATTTTTTGGATGGGCAAAACATGAAAATCGTCGAAGACAAATCTCGATCGTTGATCGTCAAGGGGAGTACGTGTCAGCTGATTTGAGATTTCAGAGAAATCTCACTTCAAGGATTTCCAATTGAGACTTGAGAATTCCAAAGTCTATAGACGCGAAAGGATCCTGACCATTGATCCGAAAGGGACATGCGTTAGTGGATTGTCAGCTCCGAAAAAAAACAAAGGAAGGTTGAAAGGTTGGAAAGTTGAGATTTATGAACCCCGAATACCCAAAGTGATTGTGATCATTGATTCGAGAAGACCATGCGTCCTTAGATCATGGAATCTGAGTGAAATGCTCTGGGAGCAAGTGGAGTTTGATAATCGATACTCCCGAAGCCTGAAAGGAGAAATCGATCTTGTCCATTGGTTTGGAGGGCCACATGTCACTTGGTCGTTGAGATTAAGGATCACGCATGGATGGAGGTAAGAAGGCAGGAAAAGATAATAGATTGAAGCCATTGATTGAGGGAATCTATTAGAGACCGTGATATCGATGATCATGCCTAATTGCAGGATCATAAGTTGCTCAGAAGTTAATTTTTTGAGGGAAGGATGCAATTGAAACCACGGTATCGGAGAAGGGGTACGTGGCAGCTAGAGGTAGATTGCGAGGAAAAAGGTGGTTAATCCCAAGCCACTGTTGGAAGCACTCGCAATTGTTCTCTTACACAAGGACGTAGCCTGAGGTCACATACGATAGGGGGCTAATGAGAAGAGAGCTCGCACCTGCAATCACATGGTCATGTGAAGTTAATCGCCCAAGATCATATCAGAAAATAGGGAGCTAGTGCTCGCCAGACCAAGAACGTCAAGCTCCTTTTGAATAGGATTATGGTCACCACCAGAGGTCACATGAAGGAAGGGACTTAGAAGCCAAAGAAGCCAAAAAAATGACTGGTTGTAACTGCCAGAGAAGACGAAGAATTTCGAATGACAGAGAAGCAAAAGATTCTCAGGATAACTGCCAGAGAAGCAAAAGAATCTTGAATAACGGCGAGAGAATATGAAGAGTGTGTATGATGGTCAAGCAGATGACTTGATGTGTGAAATACATGCAGAATAGAGAAGAGACAGAGTGTCTCTTGGAGAGTGATGCATGTGGGTAGGATGAGACGCAATGCATAATCTGAAGGGGAGATCTGTGGCGCAGTGAAGAGGATGCAGAGGCAGTACATAGAATAAAATACAGAAGATAAGTTGAACAAGAAGCAGTGTTGAGCGCGGGAGGAAAAAGAGCAGAGCATAGAAGTTTAATGATGAAGACGTAGAACATAGTATAGAAGCTAAAGAAGGCAGAGGAGACATGGAGTTGTAACAGACCATATCAGAGACAGAGCAAGTAAGTAAAGTTTTGTAAGATTCATTGAGGGTGGTAGGGTGGTTCTAGGGAGGATTACAGTCCTATAAACTCTAGTTGGTGCTAGAAGATATTATGGGAGTTGGTTCTTCCATCTAGTGGGTGCTAGAGAAACCTAGAAGTTGGTGCTTCCATCTATTTGGTACTAGAGAAATCTGAGAGTTGGTGCTCTCTACAATTTTTATCTTTCTATCAGAGGTTGTAGCCTCATATTTGAGTTGGAGCTCAAAGACTTTGATGTACATGAAATTTGGAGCTTGATTGACATCCTAAGAAGAAGAGGTTTTCACCCTTTATGGGTTTCCTCAGGAAAATCAATGTCTCTGTGTATTCTGTGTGATTGATCATTGTTTATATATACATGTTAAGTTATTATAAACACATTAAATAATAATCTAGAAAGTATCAGAAAAAACAGGAAAATTTTCAAGCTTATATACATAATTGATTCAACCCCCCCCCCCTCTCAGTTATATTTCCTACAAACTTTTTCCTTTGCAAAGTATCCAATACTTCTTTTACATGCCTTACATGTTCATCCAAAGTCCCACTAAAAACAAGAATGTCATCTAAATATACAATCACAAAGTCATCCAGGAAAGGCCTGAATACATCATTCATCACACGCATGAAAGTTGCAGGAGCATTACAAAGCCCAAATATCATAACTAACCACTCAAACAATCCCTGTTTGGTTTTAAAGGAAGTCTTCCATGCATCATGTTCTGCAACCCTGATTTGATGATATCCACTACGCAAATCCAACTTAGTGAAATAAAAAACATTCTTCAATTGATCAAGTAAATCATTTATGCGAGGAAGAGGGTATTGACTTTTCACCATGATTTTATTTAAATCTCGGTAATCGACACACATTCTCCATGTGCCATCTTTCTTTGGCACCATCACGATAGGAGAAACACAAGGAGATGAACTTGGCCTATTAACCCCTTGATCCAATAAGCCCTGTACTTGATCTCTGTCATATCCACAATTGACATCCTGTACATGCCCACATTAGGAAGAGGAGAATCTTGCTGAAGATGTATCTCAGGTTGGATTTCCCTCTTAGGAGGTAATCCATCTAGTTCCTAAAAAATATCATCATACCTAGAAACGGTATCAATTAATTCATGTTTATGAGATGGATCACATCCTTGGAAAGAGTTGGATGTCCCGACATCTTTCTCTTTGATGACCATGAGTACATATCTTATATTAGTGGTTATGAGTCTTTTCATTTTCCCTGCACTAAAAAGTGTTGTATTTAACCTCATACTGTGAGCTCTAACAATATATTCCACTCCCCCTTTAGTAAGGTGGTATTTCTTCTCATGAAGAAAGAAGATTTATTTTCTATCATAAAGATAAGGACTTCCCAACACTATGCCACATATATCAAGTGGTACAACATCCAAATCCACTTCATCAATCAACTTCGAAGCAATAGAAAATCTGACCCTACATTGTTTGGTAACATTGAGTTTTGATTTATCACATACCCAACCAAGAGGATAAGGCTTTGGATGTGGTTTTGTTACAAGACCCATCTTCTTGACAAGCGCTTCAAATATTAGGCTTACTTGGGAACCTAGATCAAATAATGTATCTATCTTAGTATGTTTAGATACAACTTGTATATGAAATAACGCATTCCTCTTTCGTTCATCAATATGAGATTCGTCATTGGAAATTGAAATAGCATGAAGAGAATGTTTACCTTGTACTCTAGTCGTTGTAATCTTTCCTTCATCTCCTGATTTGGGACCAAGATCTTGTTGCACTGTAGCAACGGTCTTTGTCTTCCCCTTTCCACCGAACTCTTTCGGTTTCTTTTCTGGATGTAGTTTCCAACAACATTCTTCATCGTGACCTCCCTTCTTGCAATGAGTGCAAAATGGTTTTCCTCCTTCTCTCATCACTGTAGCGGTTATCTTGTCCTTCCTTTTAAACTTCTTGAAAGTATTTTGTGGGAAATTGGAAGGTTTCTTCGTGGGATCTTCTTGAACGTGTTTCCCCCTATTCTGAAGGTGAGTGGCTTGCACACAAACTTCGTCAAGACTAATGGGGTTAAACAAGAGCAAAGTATGATGAATATAACTGTGAAGTGCGCCGATATACTTCATTAAAGTTTCAAAAGAATCCAAAGGAATATTTAATGCTAGATATTTCTTCCTAAATTCTTTTGTGAAACTTTGTACAGTTTGACCTTTACTCTACCTCAAAGTTTTCCATTCCATCATTTCTTTATGTAAATACCCTAATGGATAAAGTTGCTTCCTGATCACTGATTTAAACTCCGGTCATGAGGAAAGAAGATTACTACACTTACTTTTGTCCTGTAGCTTGATCTCCCACCATATGAGAGCGGTACCTTCTAACCGAAGAAAATCCAGTTGCACTTTAACTTCCTCTTCGTCAATATGTTGAACATGGAAATATACTTCAACCTTTCGGATCCAATTATCTAGTTTTTCAGGATTAGCATATCCATTAAACATAGGTAAAGAAAACTTTACATCAAGCTTTAATAATGGTTTCTTAAAAGAGGCTTTATGGTTAGAATGTTGAGAGTGATGAGAATGCTTAGAGGAAGAAGAACTAGAACTTGAAGGTGAAGATGGAGGCTTAGGAGGATCTCCTCCAACCCCTTGGTTTACCGAAGCATCATCATCTACATGAGCTTCCTTTTTCTTCCCTTTCTTCTTCATCCTCTTCTCATAATCTCCATACATTTGTTCGACCATTTCTGACATGCGATAAAAGACCATGTGAAAGTTTTTCTCATGTTCATCATGCTTGTCCTCTTCTACCATCTTCTTCCTTCGGGATGCACGACCAACTTCAGGATTGAACGTCTTAAGAGTTCCTTCACCCTTCTTATGCTAGGGCCCTAGTAATCATTCATACTCAACAATTCAAGTCAAATACGACTGCTCTGATACCAACATGATCCAAGATCTTTTCATCAGGTGACTTATTAAAGAACTATATTAAATGAGCATAAACTAAAATACACCATAAGGAAGGAAAATCTCAAAAGGAAAGAGACATAAGCATGAAAAATGAACAAAAAGAACATGATAACGAAGTTCATCCCTGGTGGAATACGTCTCTGGGTCTTGCTCTCAAATGGGTGGGTCTTTTTATTAACTCCACAAAAGAATTGGGCAAAATACATAAGTATACCTCATTATTGAGCTAAGCGATAGAATGTTTGCTTAGATAAGAAAAATAACATCACCATTGCATTCATGGCATTGTTTTACCTAAAAATGAATGTCTCCACACCTCAATCCGAGTCTAACACTTTCAGGCCCAAGAGACACCTATGCCTAGGTTACCGTGCCACTACCTCTGCAATAAATAACTGAGAAAATTTGAAAAGAGTGCCCTAGTCCATACATAGTCTGTACAAGCACGCTCGATTCTCCTTTCTTCTTCTTGTGTATTGAATGTACTGGCGAAGTCCTCCTTTTATAAAATTTTTGGGTGGTTAGGAATACATGAATATGTTTGGCGCATTGGTTGTGGAGGCTATTTTAAGGCGTAGGTTGTTGGGGAGGTTCTGGGGTCAAATCCCACAGACTCTCCCTTTTAACACACATTTTTAAAAAACTTTGGTGGGATTTACTAAATTTGATGTGCAGTTTAAACTGGCAGAATATCCACTAAAATGGCAAAGATACTGCTATAATGGCATGCTTGGTGGAATATGTTGGAACAGTTTTGGCGGATGGCTATATATAGTGGCAGTTGTCCATATTTGATGGGCGGTTGTTGGAGGATTATACCATATGCAGGGTGGTCACATGGTTTGACATATAACCAGGGGTTGGGCTAAAGGCCTAGCCCCTTTCCTTTAGTGCCCACATAAAACATTAAACTTAAATATAATTTGCACCACATTACAAACAAGGAATATATAGTGGTATATTGGTTGGCATGAAATGGTAAGTCCCTTGAGATAATTAGGTCAGTATTTCAACTCTTGGGGAGTCATGTAATTTTGGTCACATGCTAACCACTGGAGGGGTGCCATGTGGCAGCCCATGAATGGGCCACATGGCACCATATCATTTGTCCACGAAAATGACACATGTCATCTCCTAATTTTCCCACGTGTCTGCCATCAATCTGTACGACCTTAACATGCCATCCCATGCCAACTCAGAACTATTCCACATCATATGTACGGACGTTCCACGTGTCACCCTTGTAGTGGTGCCACGTGTCACCTTGACTTTTGATTTTTTGACCAAGTTTGACCTGAACTTTGACTGCATATATATTTTGATCCGTAACTCTGTTTGACAAGTCGTTTGTGCTGTTAGAAATATTGTGGTGCGCTCTTCGTGATCATGTTGTTATAATTGAGTTTTGGAAACTTTGAATTTTTTCCCTTTCTTTATCTACTAAAGCCATTCTGAGCGTCCTGAGTTTCCTTTGTAAGTTCTAAGTTCTTCTTAGCCTTCTCTAGATCCTTTTTGGATCACTGCATGAATCCCAATGTGTGAATAGATTTATTTCCATTAAACATAAGGGAAACCCCGCGGTCAATGACTACTGAGAAGATGTATATTGTTGGGTTCAAGGTTACCTACCCATGATGAAAGTAGGACCAGGGTGCATGATAGGACTACAAATGTCATGTATCTCTGAGACATACTGAGAGTATGGACGACATGCAAAGTCAAGAGTTCTGAGAAGTGGCCGACACAGGCTGATATACATCCTTTGAACAAGAGCATGAGACATATGGAAGAATCTGGCAACAAAGACTTAATGATGAAACTTTTTGATGCATGAGGCACCAATCAAACTCTTCATAAGGACTAGAAGAGTAACCAGTTGGAGGAGTAAACTCTAAGTAACGAGCTCAGCTTCAAAGGTCATAATAAACCAAAAATTTAGATGACAAGTGGACTCAAAAGTTTGCGCTATGTTCAAAGGTGACACGACTACTTCCATTATGAGTTAATATTCTTTTCTCGCCCGTATTTTTTTTTTTCATAGTCAAATGAATGCTATGATAAAGAGGAGGAAATGAGTGTCGTGGGTAAGCAACTAGTTCCAACATTGGAACATACCTATTCTCAATGCAAGGAGGTGCATGCATGATATGGACACTCGGGGGAATGTTTCCTCATAGGGTATAGGGTGTCAAGTTGCAAAGGATATAAACAAGGCTCTGCTTGGCTGATTGTGAAAATTTTGATAGGCTTATAATGAAAAAGCGTGAACCGAAGATAGGATCAACACTACAAGCAAGAGAATGAGATGTAATTACAACTTAGCTCCAAAGAATGTCCTTTTTCATAAACCCTTAGGTCCGAAAAAGTATAAACAAATACCTAGGAGAACTCTTCTAGCCACTACTGACTAGAGTGTTCCTTTTTCGAAATTAGTCTACTTGGTCGGAAAAAGGGTTAAACTTACACCAAATAGACTTCCTTTCAGATCTAATTAACAAGAGTGAAAGAGACAAGTTCACTCAGTTATCTTTTCTCTTTTTGAGAAAGTCGGAAAAGAGATTAAAAAGGACTTGGGAAAGTTGTTCTAAGCAACATATGATGGGGGAGGCTAGGGCTCCCGTGCAAGACTTCTATTGAAATTCAGGAAATCATTGATAGCCGAAACAAGCTTGGGAAAACCCAAAGATTTCCAAGTCAAGGAGGATAAAATAATTGCAGAGGTTACCATATCTACAATAAATCAAAGAATGCCCCTTATCTAGAAGGGTGTAGAATAAGGAATTCGAGGCTCTGCAAGATCATTCCAATCAAAGGAAACGACCCTAGGACTTGGAGGGAGCATACTCGAAGAGAGTGGAATGCTTCCTTGTTCAGAAGGCACAGGACTAGAAATGCTAAGGACATGGTCGAGAGATGCATCACCCCCCAAAAGAAGAGTGGGATTGATAGAACATTGCATCGACAATGTCACTTCCTTAGACTCGTCACTCTCCAAGAGAAGAGTGGGATAAACTGAAGATTTCATCGGCATGACCACTTATTCAACCATTGGTTAAATAGGATGTGAGAGAACAAGGTCAAGAGATGCATCACCCCCAAAAATAGGAGTGGTTTCGGTCGAAGATTGCATCGACATGACCGTTGATTGAACAGGATGCGAGACAACATGGTCAAGAGACACATCACCCCCTAAAAGAAGAGGGGTGTTAGTCAAAGATTTCATCGGCACGGCTACTATATCAACCAAAGAAGGACTAGAATTTTGGGAAACCAAAGATGACTCTGAACCCGAAGGGCCCCCAGGAAAGGACCACGCTTCTTGTACCACAGCAGTAGAAGGGCACAAACAAGTAAAGTGATCTCCTTTGCAAATTATACAAAGGAACTTGGGATTACGTCTTATACATTGAGGCTTATCAATCATATTAATTCCCCCAACATGAATTACAATGGCTAGTGACATGCTCTCGGAATGACTTACAGAGGCTAGTAGAATATCTCCAACATGACTTGCAGCAGTTGGCGATGAATCCCCAACATGACTAGCAAAGGTTGGTGATGTTTGTGCAGTGTGACTATAAGTGACTAGAGTTGTGCCCCAAGCTTGACTTGTAGCAACTGGTTGCATGTCTTCAACATGACTTGCAAAGGTTGTTGACCAATCTCGAACATGACTAGCAGAGGTTGGTATTATAACGCGAGTATGACTTGTAGTGACTGGATTGGTGGTGGCGGTTGGTTGCGGAATTTGAGACCAAGGTTCCAGGAAAGACTAGTTTTGAGAAATTTTAGGTGAGGAAGGGTTACAATATATATCATGGCCCTATCCTATAGGTAAGTATTTTCCTCTAAACTTATTCATAAAGGGTTGTAAGGGCATCGTCACTGAGGAAGCTACTTGTGAAGAGAAAGAGACATGAAAAGGGTTAATTAGGTGAGGATATATGTTCCCCCATGACAAAGGAACTCTTTTAAGGGGGTTTCCCATACTATAAAACCGAATAACTCCGGATGAAACACCAGAGGAAAGATGGGGATTCGTCATGGGAAAAGCATTTGTAGGAACTGACATAACAGAAGAAGGATAGATGGATGGGATTTTATAAGTAGAATGACTACCCATTTGAGCACTTTCTCTTGGAAAAGTGAAGCTAGGATTGGATCCCTAGGAAGGAAGATTCCAACCTCCTACCATAAGAGTTGGTTAAGGGATATGAATCCCACCAAACAAAAAAGGAGAATAAGGAGGCATCATGCCTCCAGACCCAAAACTAGGATTCACATAAGGCGACAAGACAGAGGATGACAAGTGCGAATACATGTCTAGCATATCAAGAGAAAGATGATTAGAAGCCCAAGGTATCGACTGAGTATCATGATTTTTCATACCACTAGGAAACACAAACAGATTTGTCCCCATGAAATGATAAAATACCATGGGATGGGTAGCGCTAACTGAGGGATTCAAGGGGACTCCACTATCCATAATAATGAAAACTCACGATGCAATTTAAAATCCTAAGGCCAAATAATAGTCATAGAGCACACCAAAAATAAACAAAAGGCCAATATGCACACAAACAGGATAAAGTGGTTGAAAAGGGGCCTCCCTCCCTAAAGTAGGTATGCCTCACCCAAGAGGGGCTTGAGACTAAAATATTGGAGGTATCAAAATCAGTTATGAGGGCCCTCGTGGGATTAAAAACCAGTCGGTCAGATCCCCTCGGAGAGGTAATCCTCCACAAAGGTTGTGTGTTGTCTGACCCTTATCTGAGTCAAAGTACCTGCAAAATATCCCCTGCAAGTAATCTATGTGGCTACCTATGTCAAGTAACTAAAGCCACCATGATATAACCAATGCACAGGCAAACAATCGTAAGTTAGGTCCACCATATGGGCAGGGTAAAAAATCTCGAAATCTTGAAAGCATCGCCTCTCACAGAGGTAAAGGTATTAGCAAGACCCCCATATATAAATAGATCCCCATAAATATCTATGACGCTAAGAAGGTATTGGAAGGATATCTCCTCAACCAACTTCGTGCGACCTTGTGCTTAACTCCAGTGTGAGCAGAGCCTCCTGACATCATCAATTATACAATGGATTTCACCACTCCCTTAGTTAGACACATATGTTGAGTTTAGTAGCCTTGGAGAAGTTTACTCACAAAATTCTATTCCAAGGCTCTAAATCTTAAGCTAGTTTGTGCACCCTTAAAAATAAAATTGTTTCTAATCAATTTTAAATTTATCAGCGTTAATTTTAGTGGCTTTGTTTACTAAAAATATGTGGTCATGAAACTGATGATGTTATGACTTAGCAAGTAAAATAAATAAATATGAATATAATGCAAGTCCTAACTTCAATTCTCAACAAATGATAAGCTTTTTAAAAAATGAAATTTTCAATTCAACTCTGCGATTTCAAATAAGATGCAATTTTTCCATACATATATCAAAATCAATGATAAGAACCCAAAAGATCAAATTCCATGATGCAAAATGTATATTTTTTTGTATTTTCAATATAAAGGAAATGAAAATGCAAGGACTGAACAACAACTTGATGTATAAACCCTACTGTAAGAAAAAAAAAAAGAAAAACCAAGCAGGATATCAAGAAGAAGACACCCATCCCAAGATGCAAGGAAAACCATTGGAACAAAAATGATAAGAAAGAAAAACCACCCAAAAATTCAACCAAAGAAAGGTTTCCTATCACTCTACAGGCACTTAACAGTGATGACAGAGACCCAAGAAGACTCAGCAACCATCAAAACTTACCCAACAAACACCAAACTCAATAATCAAGAAAACAAGGATGATGTATGTGATTGTTCAGGAGAAAACCATGTATATACACCCCTTGCAAAATGACAACTCACATATGTACGCATCTGTCAAGGGAAAACCCACATATATGTATTGAAACACTGTCAGGTTAAGGATAAGGCCAAGAAACTTAGACTCAAAATGAAAATAGGTTTTCAAGCAGTCAAACGAAAAGAAACTAAAGATAACTGAGAGAAATCAAAAGAGAAAAACACTCCAAACCCTGAAAATAAGATTCCCTCCCTAGTATGGTCGTCAATTATGTTACAAGGAAAATCACTCTATGGCATGGGGTAAACTACAACAGACGGAAATGACTGCATAAATCAACTCTAATCTCAAGTATGCTATATAAACAAATATGCTAACAAGACAAGATAAAGAGCCTATAACCTTCTCTAGACGTTCGATGAATTCCATCGTTGAGCACTTGACTCAAAGTTATACACCTGCAACTTGTCATCAACAACCAAGATACACAAGCATATGGTGATAATATATAAATTTAGCACATATAATAACTAATCCATCAATATTCATAACAAATATGCCCATGGAATAACAATTCAAATATTTGTGAGACATTAGTTGGGCAAGAAAAGAGTATTTCTATTAAAATGTAATCAACAGAAGTGTATGAATGACAAACTTTTGTCTCGGCACATTCGGAACCGAGAAACTAAGTCCCTTCCAGCTGGGCCTCCACCAAAGAAAATCTCATATAAGAGAGACAATGAGGTTCTCCATCAAATAGGGAAGAGCTTGGGGGTTGAACAATGTGTTCAGACTTAAAAGGACAAAGGGATGCAGACTCAATATGAAGTGAATAATTTCTCCAGAGTAACTTTTCTCTCAAAGTTGAATTCTTCTCTCTTCTCCACAGCGTGGATATGGCCCATTTATGCCCTTCAAATGGAACTGAAGGGCCGAGTCAGAGTGTTTCCAATATATGGAAGGTCAAGGATCGTGGATCTCGTGACGTGGCATGGAAACCTGACACCATTTTTTAATTTTGGGCACAAAACCCTATGTACGCGGGTTGTAATGGTGCAACTTCTGTATACACATGATGTATAGTTATTAGGATGCGTATATGTGGAAAAATATGTGTTTTCGCTCTGGGAATTGAAAAAAAGGGACTTCAAGTCGACATAGGGAAATGGAAAAGGCCTTTTGAGCAAGTTGCATGGGGTGAGGCAAATATTGCTATAACAGGATGGGACAATTATGTAAATAAATAATGTTTACATTAATAGGTAAATTTTAATAACCCTTTGTACATACATGGAAAGGAAAATTAAAATTGGTTTATGTAGATTTTAATAAGATATTCTATTTTTATTCAAATTAGTTTTTCTTTTCATTTAGGTTTCTGTGGTGAGAAAATTGTTCAAAATCTGTCGAAAGAACCACAGTGTTATTGACAGCTTGTCGTCGACGTTTCGGATCCATAACAGGATCCATCATCAGGACAAAAAAAGCCTGAGAAAAAATGTAAGAGAAGAGCCTTTATTAAATAGTGATGAGGCGAGTGAAAAAACTACAGTTGGTTGAGTGAAACCCTCTTTTTAGGAGAATTTTTCTCAAGAGATAATAAATAGTGATTTAATTAAGTTTTTTGTAGGTAGATTTAGGGTTGACCAGAGGTTTTAGTAAAAAATATTAATTTTATGTTAATATTAATTAAGGGCTAAATTAAGGTTTAATTAATGATGTAAACCCTAGTTTTGAGGAAGCTCAAATAATCTTAAGTTAATTTTACTAAGTAATGTTAGTTTTGTCAATATTAATGTTAATTATAGGTTAAAGGTTAGTGTTATTAATATTAATCTTAAGTTAGTTTGACTAATTATAGGCTAATTTTATGTTCATAATATTAATATTAAATTATTTTATGTTCAAAAAGGCTAAATTTAACTATATGGTATTTGTTAATTATGGGTTAAAATAAGGTTAATAGGATAAATTTAGGTTCATATTATTAATGCTAAATTATTTTATGTTCAAAAAAGGCTAAATTTAGGGTTGACTATATGGTAAATGGTGTTAATCATATTAATATAAGTTAATTAAAGGTCAAATTAAGGTTAACAAAAAAGGGGGTGGCATTAATACTAAAATTAATCCCAGAAGATTATATGCAGGAATCACTCAGGTTGGTCTTAGAATTAGTTTAAAATTTTTCATTTATGTTGGTTAAGGTTACGTTAGTTTAATAGTAAAAAGGGGGGATGATAATGTTATTAAAGTAAGTCAAAGGGATTAATAGGTTTAAGGTCGGTTTAGAAGATTAGGTTAAGTCAAGAAAAAGAGGGTGTTAATCATATTAATATATGTTAATGTTAATAAAAAGGGTTGGCATTAATACTATTTTGAATAGTTTTTCTTTATTATTAAAGATATTAATGTATATAGAACAAGTTAAATTAGTTTAAATAAATTTTAATATAATACTTAATTTTAATTCTTTATAGTCCCCGAGGTGTAGGACAGTCGATGATGGAGTGTGTTGTTAATCCACTCTGTGATGTTAAAGTTACCGGTTCAAAACCTGCGGGGACAAAAAATCCAACCATGTTAAGGGTTGGTGTGGCTCAGGCCAGGTGCGATCCCCGGGTGATTTTGACGGCTTAGATGCCCCTGAGTCGCGGTTTCTCAAGCCACAGGTTAATTGCGTAGCCAACAGATCTCGCACAAATTAACAAACAAAAAAAAAAAATTAATTCTTTATAATGAATGTGTGTTCAACTACAAAATTGCAAAGAACCTTGGTAGACTTTAGCAGTCAAATCGATGCGTCGAGGAGATTCTTTATCCCACAGACAAGGGGGTCTCATACACCAATTTGGTTTTGGTAGTGACCTTAAAATTAGATTATTATTATTATTATTATTATTATTATATAAAATTTTGATGTGTTTTTTAAAATCTTCATTCTTCACTCACAAAATTCAAATATATTTTACAATTTAATATTGAAAATATTGTAACATCAACATTGAATAGTTAAATATAATATTTTATACAAAACTAATATATATATATATATATATATATATATATATATATATATATATATATATATATAAGACCTTAAGAAGGTAATAAATTACTTCAATTTCTTTAAAATTGCATTTCTATGCTAAAATGACATTGGGAGAAGTGTTCCAAGATATATAGTGGAACTCTAATTTTAAGTCAATCTAAAGGAAATCCATTTGGCATCTAAATTCATAGTTAGTCATAATTATCCTTGAACTTTTTGGAGATAAACTCTATATGATATACTAGCATCCAACATTTCCAGTGGACACTCCACCCATCCTCAAGGACACATAAATATGAAATAACATTAGAAAAGAGTGTTGGGGTTAATATTTATAGAGTAAAAATTAATAGATAATAGTTGTGAAATAAGAGTAAAATAATGATGCAGTCGCGCCACCCAGGCACGTCCGCTCACAGGACCTCCTCCTTATCTCGACCCGAAGAATTGAAACGCTCTTCTAATTACCTATCAAGAATTTTCCACACCCACAACAGTTCTCCAAAAGATTCCCCTTAACGATCGGGAAATCGGACTTCGCGATTTCGCGAATCCTATAGTTGCATGATTTATGCCTCACAATTCTCCGAAATCCGACGTGAGTCAACGCTGACCCTTTTACCTTGCTATTGGGGTTCCTCCTATCGGGATTTCGGCGTTTGCGATGCTCAAAACAACTTGCCTCACCAATCCCCGGTCCCCAATATACCAATACACCCCCTGCTGCCTTAACCCTCCCCGTCTAAGCCTTTAGTCCATGTGACCGCTCCTTCTATGACCGTAGTCATATTCCTCATCGGGGTTTCGCGTTTCGCGATTCCAAAATGCACAAACAACATGTCGTCGGGATCCCCGATATCCCGATGACCCAAACGCCGATGGATGACTTCCTTGCCACCTGTCCTCCACTAATTCCTCTGTGGCCCACACTGTTAGCCTGTTGGGAAATCGCGTTTCGGAGTTTCACGATTTCTGATGCAACGTTTTCTTTGTACTTAGGAATCCTGATATGTCGAAATCCGACTCCTCTCGGATCTTTTGACGCATGTCCACCCTAAGATCCATGGCTAGGACTTCGTCGGTGTTTCGAGACTCGAAAGGTCTCGGTTCTCTTGACTTCTGAAACTCCGATGCCTCAATATCCCGATGCCTCTCCGGAACTTTCCTCTGCTCACTAGGACTTAACCCCAGTGCAACTTCTGCCTGATCAAATGGCTGACGGGCAACCCAACAACGATCCTACGGCTCACGATCCTCCCGAGCTTAAATCTTCTGGTGTGGCCGTAACCTCCTCGCTTCTTTGGCAGATCCAACGTCTGGCGAGATTTCACCAATCCTCTCCACAAGATCCTGACCGTCGATTTCTTCCTCCTTAAGGGTTTCTTTGAAAATAACCAAGTGTTCCTCTGCGCTCCCTCGTCCTCTTGCGCGTAACCCTGCAACTCTGGTTTTAGGTGCCCCACGGCACGAATTCCTTGTGCAATCCTTCCTTAGGTTCACTCAAAGGTACTATACCTCCCGAGCTTTGTCACACTTTCAACCTCAAAGAGGGTCCTTGCAAGCACTCCTTGCGGCAGTTCTCAAACACCTCAAATGTTTGAATCCTTCGACCCTGTGCACACCTGCAGTAGCAGTCCTTCAAAGCTTCTGCTCAGATTCACAACGGAGACTCTCCCTTAGCCTGCGCACCCTTGGCACGGCTCCAACAACCCAATTTCACTTCTGGGTGAACAAGAATAAGAGTTAAATTATCCGAGCCTCTGTTAATGCACCCCTTGCGGACGTTTTTGACTGCACTCCTTGCAGGGATCCTCACTCAGATAGAGAAACAATTGAAACTCATTTCTTCTTCCCCTCAGATTTCAAACTCAAACATGAAATCACATACACAGCACTAAAGAAAATTCATAACAGGAAAACAAACACTCATGAACACATCATTAACATCAACACACAGAGAACAGACACAAAACCATGGATTTGAATCAACTTCTTCTATTAATTCAAGATCTATAAATGGATGTTCTTCTACGGCTCTCTGATATTCCCTGTGCTCTTCCTGCTTCAATAATCATGCATTATGTTACAATGTACAACGAGGGTGTCTATATCTGTTTTCCCTCCTTCTTTCTAAAACTATCTAATCTATGAATTCAAGTCTATCTACCTACATTAACTAGATTAAATGCCTCCTATCTACTAAGGACGAGAGTGAATCGCTCAAGGTCCAATACATTATACAAAGGCGCTCCTTCATAAATGGCTTCATTAAATATTTGCGCATCAATTTCAAGGGAAAATTCAAAAATTTGGCTAGGTCTGCCCAGCTGTCCTTTGTCTTCCGCGCTGACTCGCTTGACGTGAGGGATGCTCCTGCATCAAATAATCAAGAGACCGTTGTGAAAAATGATCAAAATAATCAAGGAATCATTGTGTAATAACAATAATCATTTAATACAGTATAACACGAAAATGAAAGAAAAAATGAAGAAAGGAAATTGAAAAACAAAATTTTTAAATTCCACTTTTCAAGAATAAGAAAAGGTTAGGCTAGAAAAATAAGGAGGGGTAAAAGGAGAAAAACCAAAGGGGTGTGGATAAAAGTCAAATCGAAAAAAAATATTTATTTTACAGGAAAAAAAAAAAAAGGAGGCTTAATGACCAAGATGATGTATAGTGGGCTTGCAAGATTAGCTAAGTTTGTAGTCATCTTCATGATTAAAATTATTAGGATGATTTTCAATTTCCAACTCTTCTTGAATGATACGAGAGGTGTGATAGGGCATTGATGCACGAATTATGGTTTAGTTAAAGCAAGCAAGGTGTTTAAAGTTGTGGGAGTGTGAAAAAATCACTGACTTGGATATGCGGTTGTGGAATGTGTTTGTTATATGTTCCTTGAGATGAGATTTGAAAGATTTCCAATTTGTCTAATGTACGATTTTCCATAGGAGCAGGGAATTCGGTAAACTCCTTGGTGAAGCATTGGGTGATATTTATCTTTAGTAGTTCTAAATAATTTCATAAGGGTTCTATAGGGTTTAAAAAGAGCTTTGATATTATTTTTGGCCAAAACATTTAAAATATGATCAGTAGAGCCTTGGATATATGGAAGAGAAACAAGATTGTGGGGTGAGGAAGAGGAAGGAGAGATTTTAAATTTAGAATGGTGAGCTAAGAATAAGGATTTTTTTATTTGGGATATTGAGTAACCATTTACAACAAGAGCCTTTGTAAGGTGGGTATTTTCCTTCTTAAGGAAACGGGAAGTAGAGATTTGAATGGCTCGAGTAACTAGAATTTTTTGAACAACATATTTTTGGGTTGGGTGATTGTGATAATGGGCATGAAGATATCTATCAGTGCAATTATTTTTTCTATAAATTTGGTGCATCAGGATTCCATTATATTTACAAGAACTAAGAACATAAAAAAACAAGTTGTTTACAAAAATAAGGAGGGGTAAAAGGAGTTCCAAAAATGGCTAAGTTTGTATCCATTTTCACTATTAAAATTATATGTTTTTTTATTTTCAATGCTTCTCTAATGATACGAGAGGAGTGATAGGGTGTTGATGCAATAATTTTAGTTTTGTCAAAGAAAATGAGGTGTTTAGAATTGTGGGAGTGTTCAACAATAGATGGATTGAAGATGCAATTCTGGAATGTTTCCACTATATGTTCCTTTAGACGGGATTTGGAAGATCTACCAGTTTGGCCAATGTATGATTTACCACA